>RJWJ010049835.1:0-10111 GCA_004363605.1 Indri indri | reverse complement strand
ATTTTGCATTCCAGAGAAATCAGGTTGAGAAATTACTGAAGAAAGTGCCCATGTAGTTAGGCTGCTTCTGCTGTTCTTACAACTAAACAGACCATGCTGCCTTAAAATTGTTTCCCACTAATCATTTATTCACTGTGATTTTTAAGAGTCATTTCAACCCAACCTAATACTTATTCAAAGCCTGAGCTTAGACAGATAATCCAACCTCAGACATCTTGCAAATCATTACATAATGTTTATTCATGGACTACTTTAGTTAGTCTCCTTTATAGAGATTAGTTGCCAAATTAGTGAATCTTTCTCAGTAATCTTTTTCATCCATTCATATTTTTCTGGGTTAGAACCTATTTTGCAGCACTTTTAATTGATTTATTTCCAAGACACTATTTCTATAAATTTTTGCCTGGGGAATGAAAGCATAAGAAAATGATATTTTACAAGATATAAAGTAGGCATCACAACAGAAAGGTTTTAATTATATTATAAATTATCAATTGAGGTTAAATTTGACTTTTATGCATGAATGTTACAGCTGGATACAAAAGAAGAAAAACACACTTATAGAAATGTAGCTTCATGTCTATCAGATCCATGCCAGAGCACCATTTGACTTACTGAGTGAAATTAAAAAAAAAAAAAAAGCGACATACATGAAGACATAAATATGAAGGTTATGGAACAGGTCTTTTAAAATTACTTGTTTCAGTATAGTACGATTGTCAGGAAGAGGATTTTAGAGCTATGCAGATTTGAGTTCAGATCCTGGCCCAGGAACTCATTAACCACATAACCTTGGGAATATTATTTAATTTCAGTGAACTATATGTTTCTCGCCCATGAGAATATCAAATTCATATCTAAAATGAAGGCTGTGATGAGCATTAATACAATTGGGCCAATTTATGTTAAAGCACTTAGTATAATACCTGGCACTACCTATACGTTAGATAAGCAATATATTATTTCTGTTCTAATCAACGTCACCATTCAGAAAAAGGTGCTAAGTGTGATGTTTTACAGGAGTGTGCAAATACTTATCTACCTGTCTGAGATACATATCTATATATGGAAAAAGACAGAATGGAAGAGCAAGAATATGCTCTGGAAGATAATAGTACCTACATTTAAGAATTTGACAAGGTGTCCAATGTAGTCATGAATTTCATTTCAAAAAGAAAGTAGGACTCTTTGCAAGTCATATCATCATTTATCAGAATTTATCAGAAATCACAGGAAATTCTTATTTGATTAAAACAGAAATTGATAAATTAAAAATGAATTAAGGCTACAGAATCTAGAATATTCAATGAAACAGATACTTCATAAAAATACAGTATTGGTGCTTTCACAGAGTTTCTACATTTCTGAAAGCAATCCTGGTGAGGAAAGTTGTCTGCGGCACTGGTTTATTAGTTCTTGGCTTACGTTGCCTTAAGTGATTGTTTTTGCAGATGGAAAAAAATTCTTGGAAAAAGAATAGAGGAAATCAAACTTCTTTCACTGAAATGTGACCTGAACAATAGGCACTATTATTAGATGACCTTCATGGTTGTTAATCTCAGCTGTGGACACTTAAGCTATAGATTGGAACAATCCCGGATATATTTCCTCATATTATTAAATACAATGAATTTTTTAAGCCTTCAGAAAATCCAGAAACTAAGAGATATCGATTAAATATATTTGTATTTTTTCAAGAATATTTTTAATGAAAGGGCTAATCCATACTTAATTGTGGTTCGAGGCCTACCTCTACCCTAGTACTCTGTGGATCTTCTATCTGTAATATTACATTGGCTCTTTGCTTTTCTTTATTTTTCTTATGCACTAAATGCCTTCCAATTTACTATGCTGGTCTTTGTAAGAATGGGTACTTCTATGTATCCTGCTTCATCCATCCATTCAACAAATGAATATTTAACTTGTCCCAGGCCCTAGAGATGTTCCCAGTGCTTATAGCCTAACACCTAATGTAATTAACATCCAGGGCTTATTATGTGCCCAGACGTTAATCTTCTCAACCATTCTAAGAGGTTGTTCCCATTTTACAGTAATGGATACTGAGCCTTACAGAGGTTTAAAATGTGCCCACAATTCAAGAGCTTGCAGGTGGCAGAGTTGGAGTTAGAGCCCAGCAGAGTGACTCCGGAGTCCACGCTCTTAACCTTACTGCTATCCAGCCCCTCTTTGAGATGGGGACAAATTAGAAATTGGTAACAAATAAATGCAATAAACAGAGGTTTCTTTTGGTTTATCCTGGTCCTAACTTGTACTCCACCAATGCATGCAGTGCTAAACTTTCTGGTGGATGCTCTACAAAACTGCCAGCCGCTTGTTACCCAAGAGAAATCTCTGTGTTCTCTCTCTGTCTCTCTGACATTTGGGCATTTTTTTTTTTATCAGAAATGCTTTGCAATGGCATGGCGGGGGCAAGTTTTCTAAACCACTCTGTAAAAAGAAACAGCAGCAAAAATCTCCCACCATGGACTCCATGTGTAGGGCCTCAAGGTTTTCCTGCTTAACCATTCCATGCCTATTACACCAGACATGCAGTCTTATCTTCTAACCAACAAATATCAGTTCCCCTTTCACTGTTGGAATGACCAACAAATAAAGTGTCACATCTAAAACTGCTGATATGTGGATTAAGACATAAAAAAAGGTAGGAACACATAATTAATTACCAACGTCCACTCCTTTTACCAAATTCTATATGTAAGTACTAAAAATGAGGTAACAGACTTTATCATAGGCAAGTATCTAAATCAAGCTAAATGTACTATTTTTGTTAGGAATATAGAAGATTATTACATTAACAATTTGGATGCTTTATAATATACCTCTAAGATAGAATGATTTTCTAGAAAGAAGAGTAATTATGTTAAACAATATAAATAATGTCTTATTAAACACTTCAATGACTTTCAATATTTGTCAGTGCTACAAGTAACATTTAATCTCATTATGAAAAAGTGTCTTTGAAATTTCCAAGTCAGAATAATTATCATCCAATTATTCAACAAGTATTTGAGTGCCTATTATGGGCCAGTCACTGCTCTAGTCACTGGGGGAAACAAAGTGAACAGAACAAAGATTCTGCTTGAATGAAGTCATATTCTAGTGGAAGAAAGAAAAATATGAAAACAAATAATTGTGAATACTAAAAATAACCAAATAAGTAAGACAAATAAATATATTAGTTATTAAAAAATGACACATGCTTTGCAGAGAATTTAAATAGAGTAATATGATAGAGGTGGCTACTTTAGACTGGGTAATCTGGAAACATTCTTTTGGATACCTAAACTAAGATCCAAATGACGAGAAGGCACTGGACCCTCACGAATTGGAGAGCAAACATTCCAGGCAGAGGCAACAGCAAGTGAAAGGTCTTAAAGCAGCAATAAATTTCGTGTATTCAAAACTCAGAAAGAAAGCTAGTGTGGCTGGAACTTAGTGTACAAGAAGAAAAGTGGCGAAGTGAAAGAAGAAAGC
Organism: Indri indri; assembly: GCA_004363605.1. Lineage (NCBI taxonomy): Eukaryota > Metazoa > Chordata > Mammalia > Primates > Indriidae > Indri > Indri indri. Next base: position 6,616 of record RJWJ010049835.1, on the reverse strand, counting down.
AACGGCCAGATCATTGAGGGCTTTATAAACCAAGTTAAGAAAAAGAAGAGGAAAAGAATTGGAGTAGGAAATAAAGAAAGAAAAGAAGAGGAGGAGAAGGAGAAAGAAGAGTAAATGGACCATTTGATCCAGTAATTGCACTACTAGGCATCTACCCGAAGGAAAAAAAGTCATTCAGTAATAAAGACATCTGCTCTCGAATGTTTATAGCAGCACAATTCACAATTGCAAAGAAGTGGAAACAACCCAAGTGTCCATCAATACATGAGTGGATTGATAAAACGTGGTATATGTATACCAGGGAGTACTATTTAGCCACAAAAAAACAATGATGATCTAGCACCTCTTGTATTATGCTGGATGGAGCTGGAGCCCATTCTTTAAAGTGAAGAATCACAAGAATGGAAAAGCAAGCACCACATGTACTAACATCAAATTGGTATTAACTGAACAACACTTATGTGCACACATGGAAGTAATATTCATCGGGTACCGGGCAGGTGGGAGGGTGGTGGAAGGGATGGGTAAATTCACAACCAATAGATGTGAAGCGCACTGATTGGGGGATGGGTACACTTGTAGCTCTGGCTTGGGCGGTGCAAAGGCAATATATGTAACCCAAATGTTCGTACCCCCATAATATTCTGAAATTTAAAAATAATTTTAAAAGAAGAGATTTGTTGACAGCTTGCTTATTCTCAGTGTTTACTGCACAAGTTCCTATACTTTTATCTGTTAATTACCTTTGTTATAGTGCTATGTCTCTCTCTTTTGTACTTAGGCACGTGGGTGCCTTAATTCTACTTGGTTTAGAATTAAAAGACCTGAATTCTCAACACAAGTTTGGTAACTTCTTGACAGTGAGAAAAAAACGATAAATTCCATGAAGGCAGAAACAACGTCTATTATTACTAGCACTAAGTTCTCAATTCCTAGCAAAAACATGAGCTATAGAAGCCGGACAACAACTATTTGTTATATAAATAAATTAATGAACGAAGTCATTGAATTTTCTGTACTTCAGTTTTTTCATTGAAACATGGAGCAATATACGTATCTTGCCTTCCTTGATATGTCATTAGAAATTCCTGAGAAATTAGAGCTCAGACGCATGAAAATTATTTTTATAATAAGCAATGATAAAATTTAAATTCAATTGTCATGATCCACAGAATATTGGTCTACTTCACAATGGTACTCTGTAAGACTCTTAATTAATTTTTCAGGATAATTGAAGGAAAAAAAAGCAGAAATAACCTTTTGAAAGGACGAACTTATAAGTCATTCTTGCTTCAATTAGGTTACTGGGACGGAGCAAAGATACGGATGATTTCAATGGTACATAATGCAACAGTCATATGTACTTGGCATTGAAATGTGTTTTTGTACTCTTATTTGAATAGAGTGTTGTCTGGTGTTCCGGTAATTGGACTAAAACAAAATAACAAAGTTATAGTGTCAACATCTGGTTCAGGATTTCCTCATCTTGCGTCCTGGCACCTTAATCCACACAGAATGACATTGCTGTGGACCTGTACTACCCACTTTTCTCCCCCGAATGAAGCAAACTATTTATTTAACAAAAGCCAGTGGAATACCTAGTGGGTGACTGACACAGGGATAGAAAAAATGAGTAAGTTCAACATAGCTGAATGCGAGAAACAGACGTATACAACAGCCACATCACACTGTGATGACAACTCAATGAGCCCCTTGCTACTTCCCTTCCGACACAGAGGTAACTTTTTCTCCGATGACATAGGGACTTGGAAACTATCAGATAGCACAGCCCTGCCTGTTCTTTCAACTTCAACTGTTGTGTAACTGGAGAGTCTCAACTGTTTTTCTTTAAAATATTCTAGTAACAGAAAATAAAAACAAAAAGAAAACAATGGCAGAAGTCTTCCAACTACCCTCATAGTTGAGGAATGTAACTAGACAAAACTATTTATTATTGGGATAATTTTTAAACCATCTGTGTTTTGGCTCTGCAATACTGTCCCTGACCTTTTCAGTGGTTGGCTGTGACAACTTTCTGATGTCATAATGGGATTAGCTGCCCAAGACCCTCCAGAATGCAATAGAAAATCTCAGCAGAATGAGAGCTTATAGGGTATTAAATTTAATTTGATAAAATACAGAATAGACCAAGGTCATTAATTGTAATGATTTGTTATTATCAGGCAATATAGAAACTTCCACCTACTTCACCCACTGAACCAATCTACTGAATTTTTCAGGCAACAATTGGTTACATTAACTACCTTTAAGCTTTATGCAGTAGTTAAATCTGTCACCAACATATGAGGGGGGTGTCTAATTTTTTAGCTAATCTAAAAAGACATCTATTTTAAATCTCAGGAAAGGCTTTTTCTTTTGTTAAAAGAAAAACTTTAGAAAAAAAGAAATTTGACTGCGTTCAATTGAGCAAAGAAGATGCGTGGGGGCAGCCTCCAGAAGCAGAGTAGGTTCACAGCAATTCCAGGGCTGTCACCTGCTCACATAGTGTATATGGAAAATGGAAAAGAAAAGCGACTTCAACAAATGGAGGTGAGGTAACAGAAATAGCTGGACTGGCCACAATTCTGAGTTTGTCCCATTTGAACGTGGGTTGAATAGTTGGCCACCTGTGATTGGCTGAAACTCAACTTCTTGTTACAAGAGTAGATTATAATCTGTATTTACATCACGTTAGGGTACAGTTCACTATGTACAGAAAAACCTTTAGACCAAAGTTAAAATACATATGGAGGCAGCTTTAGGCCAAACTTAATTCAATTTCACACTTTCTAACAGATACCAAATTCTAGTGGTAGCTGCTCTTCTCTAGTAAAGAAAAAGATCTTGCTATTTTAACTAATGGTTTGTGTACTGTGGGCTTTTTGACTACATAAATAACAAATGGGTATAATCGTTTTAGTATTAATGAGCCAAGCAAGCCCTAAGTGTCTCATTCTATTAAAAAAAGACAAATTTGTTGAAAGGCGATAGCTTTGTTTTTCTGCATGATAAGGCTACCATTCGTTGTTCAAGATTAAATTGCTCAAAAACCCTTCCTTACTATGATACATTATCATAACACTTATGATCCTGGACTACCTATTGGAGTGGAGTCAGTATTAACAACAGCCACCGAAAGAAAATGAACAAAAAAACACAAGATGAACACAAAACTCCCTGTATGAAGGACATTTGAATAATGATGATGTACAGACAGTAATACTTAGTTGTATTTTGAATGTTGAAGTCATACTTATTAAGATAATTTTTTAAATACAAAACATACATTCACAACTACTTTTTAAAATGTAGGCCATCATGCTTCATTTTTTATTCCAAGAATGTGATCATATAGGAATATATTTCACAGACATACAGAAATTTAACAATTTTTAAAGGATTTCATTCCACAGGTAGAAAGAGATCTTCTGGTGTTTTCAAGGTCAAACCCAAATAAAACTAGCTCATACTTACTCACCACGATGTTGAAGAACAAAAGAATCCTATTACCACTAACTAGGTTTTGAAGTTTTGTTTTTTAGACCTATGCCTTCTGTCTGATAATTCTGTATTTTACTTTTGAAATAAAAATCATCATCCATTTATCCTTAAATTTAGCAAAGGCTTTTAAGTTTACTCAATTAGGGTATCCATTTTAAGGATGATAAAAGGAGGAATACAATTATTCCAGAAGAATTAGTCATAACCAAAGCAGAAACCAGAAATGATCACAGGAAAATTTAATAACATTACTGAAAGTGTGGGAATCCATATAACACCTAGATGATTAGAAAAGGGGTTATTAGCTAAGCCATTGTCTGAAACCCACTGAATCACTGATCCCTTTGAAAAATGATTGGTCCTTTTTTTCTAAAGATGGGTTTTAAAATTTAAGAGAAGCTCCAAGCAGCAAGGCTGAGAGAGAAAAAGAATACAGACCTTTCATGGTTCTAGATTTCTCTTTATAGGTCTAGGTGTAAGGTAAGATACCAAATCTTTGCTTTCATAATTTTAAGAACCAAAATTAGTGAACTCTGCAGGATAGATTAACAAGGTCAACCTAAATGCTTGGTTAGGTCAGTGATTTGAACTAGGGGAGGAACTTTCATATCTAGAGTATAAGAGATAGTGTATATCCACAGGTAATACTATAAATCAATATTAAAGTTCAATTTCTATAATCTATTTCCCTCAATAAGAAAAATATTGACTCAGTTTATTTTTAATATGCTTTTACTGTTATTAGACTTTTAAATGGGAATTAACTGTTACTGAACAAATCTTTATTGTTTGTCAAATCTTTATTGTAGTACTTTCTTTTTCAACATAGACATTAAAATCGTTTTAATAATAAGGCCCCAGTTGGTTGGCCCCAGTCATGGCCTCCCATGGTCGGAAGCGCCTACTCCCTTCCACGCAGAACAGCACAAGGATGAGACGACCTTGTTCATTAATACATTCAGCTGTGTCGCATGCCACAAAATGAGTCTTTTGGTCAAATTGAAAGGACAAGCAAACGATTTTGGTTTTTATAAACATCTGCTCTGAGAGAAAAGGATGAGTTCTATTATAAAGATTTATAAGTATAACTTTCTAAATTTTAAATTCTAAAATATAAATAAATACCATAGAATTCAACTACTCCTCCGATTGAACAATACTAATTATTTTTGTCATGATTTTTAAGCAGAGTCTTCTTAATACTAAATATCACAACTTATTTTCTAGGTACATGATCTGAAAATGAAAATTATAATTCTTCTTGGACTTCTGGGAGCCACATTGTCAGCCCCGGTAAGTGATTTCATGGAACCGCTGATCTCATCATGTAAAACCTGTAACAATCCCTTGTTTCACCTTTTTTTTTTTTTTTTCACTTTTTTGCTTTTAGCTTATCCCACAGCACCTTATGTCTGCAAGCAACAGTCATGAGGTTAGTGTGAATAATTAAAATGTTCTCTCTTTTTTTTTTTTTTTTAATGAAAACCCAGAGGGAAGAGATAAAAGCCTTCACTTGACCTATTGTGAACTCCTATTCACTAGCTCTTATGGATATCAGAACACATTTCCAATGTTCATGTCTGCTTTGTATACCAGGTCACCTCTGAAATGTTATTCTTCCTCCCTTGTTTAATTGTATAATAAATTTTTCAAAGGTGGAAACATCTTCTATATCTTTTTGTTCTAACAGCGCCTAATACAAGTGTGTAGAGGTGTTCAAAAGCATAAAATGACTAACTAAACCACCAGAATGGGCTAAAGTTGTGCAATCTCATACATAGCAGGGAGAGGTTGTTAAATCCCAACCTTGTTTTAAATTCTAACTTCTAATCACTGTAATTTAATGTAGGTTTGGTGAGACAATGTCTCACGTCTAACAAGAAACTGATTAACCAGCTCTCACTTGTTCTGTATTTGCAGCAAACATTACTCAATCATTTTAGCATATGTAGTAATCTCATTTTCATATTATCTTTCCTTTTCTAGTTACTTATGAATCTTAATAATGCTCAACTTGTACCACTGCAGCTTCAGGTACTCCACCTCAATAATTACTTTAAGGAGAACATTTTTCTGCTGCTCATTTATGATGGTATTTCGTATGAAAACAAAATATTTCTTGATTCCATTTCTGAAATCTCAAGTTTTAAAGTTACAGATTTGCCCCATATATTTTAATGACCATTCGTTTGAAGATTAAAGTACAAACTATAATTTGATTTACATTTATTTGTTGAGAACTTGGTATATGCCAGGCACTAATTCTCCCAACTATACGAAAGTAAATTAACTGTTTTACACAAAGTCATATCCAGCTAACCAGTGGGATGTGCGGGGGGACACGCAAGATTTGAAACCAGTCTGGCAAACACAGACATTGTGCTCTTTTTCTCAGTTTCATTCTGCCTCATATTTCTCATGACACTTGGGACCTTGGTATTGTTTTATTATTTATGTGGCTTATAATGAGTCAAAGATGCTGTTTTTATAATGCAATGCTGGAAACATAAAAATTGTTTACATTTTATCTCTTTCCTGCTCAAAACTGATTTGAAATTCTCTTTGGCATAAAAGACAAACGTTTTCTTTCTTTCTTTTATGTCCTTCCAGGGCCCATTTAATTCATGGATTCCTCCTTTCTCTGGGATTCTACAGCAGCAGCAACAGGCTCAAATTCCAGAATTCTCCCAGTTGTATTTATCAACTCTAGACCGGTTTGCTAGACTGTTCCCCAATCAGGTACCTTTCCCAGGACAGGTCAGTTTTGCCCAAGGAGCCCAGGCAGGCCAGCTGGACCCTTCACAGCCCCAAACAGCACCACCAACACAACAAGGCCCTAATCAGGTAAGTGAGGCTTCTTTCATCTGGTCCTACAGAGAGAGAACCACATATTGAATGTAAAAATAAATAGGAATCATCTTTGAAATAGCAGTTTTTGAGTAAGAATTTTTTTTCTCAAAATATGTTTCTACCATCACTGAAAGTATTATACTTCCTTATATTTTCTGATTTCTAACACGAAAAATACCATTTAAATCAGCTATTCTAGGATACAGCCACAAATTGAAGGAGTTAAAACAAGTATGGGACAAGGTAATTAGGGAAATTTCATCTT
>RJWJ010049834.1:0-10113 GCA_004363605.1 Indri indri | reverse complement strand
GGAGGTAAATACATTTTATTTTTCCTTTAAAGGAATTTAAATCCTGGATAAAAGAAAGCATAAAAAGATATTTCTTTACTACCATCCATCTTCCTAATGAAATCCAGATCAAACCCAAAACATGAACATGGACTTAAAATGGAATTAAGGGTAGAAGTCAGAGTTAAAAGTATTAATTGACAACCATGGATGCACAAGTCTTCTTTTATTATCAGAAAATAGGCAATGGAGTTGCTTCTCACCAGGCACTAGCAAATGAGATTCAGACTTGAGGGGTTATCTCTAGGTCAAGTGCATCAGACACTCTCTTTGCTGTTCAGTGGTTTGTTTCTGCAGTGATGCCAGTTAGTACAGTGGTTTTTGGACATACTTTTCTCTTCTTGTTGTCGCTTATAGACTGTCATTTAGGAAGGAGTCCATCTCTCTCCTTTTGGCTGGCAATTGGTTCTATCCAACCACAGGCTTTATCTGAACCGGCAGTACTGAGGTGAAAATCTCAAACAAAAACTGACAAATGCAAACCCCTTAATTTGACATTTTCTGAAGTGTTCGATTTGGCTTCATCATAACTGTTAAAAGATGGTGTAAGTTATTTTAATATATTTACATTTTTAATTTGAACTCCTATAGCTCATATTTTTAATTTGTTTTATAGTTTCTAGTGTTTTCCAGTGTTATTACGGAAATGCACAGACACATACTCAAAATTGATATAAAGCGATCAGTGTATACGTGGAGATTTTTTAAAGAACTAAATCCGAACACTAATATTTGTCTAAGCTTTAAATTCTACCATGAACAAAAAAACTTCACAAGTTCAATTCAGGCTCAATGTCTGATTGCCAAATATACTTCTAAGAAAATAATGGATACCAGAAGACCTGGAAATCTCATACAATTCCTACTGAAACATAGCTATCCATCTTCTATAATGTGTAACGATTCTGGATTGGAAGTATATACAGATGTCTATATGTTATTGCAAAGCTAAGAAAGATGGAGAAGAGAAAAGATAGGGAAGAGAAATTTTATAAATGGCTAACTTAGTTATTTTACGTATACCATGTTGAGTGGACATGGTTCAGACAGTGTTGAACATTAAACAAACAAGTGTATTCTACAGCCATAGACATAGAAATAAATTTTTTAAATGTGCTATAGTAAGATGAAGAAACAATGGCATTATCCCCCATGTAGTTTTCACTGAAATAGCTAAATTAAATAAACAGTAACTGCTCTAACAGTTTCCAAACCCTCAAAACAACACAAAGTGAATTCAACATACATTCAGGTGGGTTAACTCAGAAGCACTGACTGCAGATGCCTGTCTTTTTCTGTTGCCCAATACACTTTTGGGGCATCCATTTTCTCTTTCTGCTCTGGGGGAAGGAGAAGACATTATTTTCACAAAAAAGGAATTCACCCAGAAAATATAAATTTATGCACTATTGCCCAAGTCCCTGCATAGTAGTTCAGTTCTGCACATATCATAAATTCCACTGCCATGAGCTCTGTATGTCAACATGAGCTATTCTTACCTCACTTTGGGTAATTTGGGTGACTTTGATTATATTTTGCCAGTTTTCTCATGGCATGTCACATTTCCTGAATTGCTATGCTTTAGAAAAATATTTCCTATTTTGTAGCCAAAAAATTTTAACATTCAGAAAACAGTGTCAAGTTTCTGGTGAATTTTTTGATGCTGAGACTAGCTTTTATTTCATACTGTGACTGCTACAAATCCCAAGTGGATATAGATAAAACAGTACATTTCACTCTTTTGACCATTTCTCTCAGTTTTTTCAAAGGTAGTCATGGTTTCAAAGATGCCCCCATTTCAGAACTCTTCCAAAAGTGATGAAGAATGTGGACTTGGGTATAGAAAAAAATCTTTTGGAATCTTCATATTGCCACTTACTTAGCCAGGTAATTTGAAACAGGGAACCTCACTTTTCCTGTCTCACAGTCCTTATCAGAGAAGTGGTGATTAAATGGGATAATCCATGTCAAATGCCTGGCGCAATGCCTGACTCATTAAATGCTTCTTATTAATAATAACATTAATATCAACTGGTTATATGCCATGTCATCAAGGTGTCTCCTGCAGCTGTGACTTGCCTAACTTTCTTATAAATGACAGTTAGCATACAGGTAGCACAAGGTTAAATGATCCTGCCTGGCTAGGTTCTCCCCTGCACATCTACAGAACAATCTAGGAGTGAAGCTGAGATTAGTGGCAATACCAAACATGTTTACCAACACAGGTGCTCTATGTCCCTGAGTGGTGTTAAGGTACTTTTAAGATAGAGCAATAAGCTAAGCATTTCTTAGTCCTCCAATAAAATACTGCGTACCTCTAGCAGGGCCTAACCAAAGGTCATCCCCAAATAAATGTATTAAAATTTGAAAAGTTGATTAATAATGCTGCTTATCCTTCTCATTGTCATTTGACACGGTCAGCTTTGCAGTGAAACTAACTTTGTAAAAATTGGAAAATTCCCACTCCACTCTACCCCTTGGGTTAGTAGAGAAAGTCTTTCAACGCTGATCTTGGCAAACTTCCAATGTCTCCTTATATTTATTTTTTTCTTTCTCTGAACCATTGTCACACTTAAGGTTCCACAATAGAGAACAAGTTCCATTTAAAGAACTTGTCCATTGGGTGTTTAATTGTGTAACAGCTCAGTTATAAACCAGTAGCATAAGAAATGTGATGCAAAGTATATCAATTTAAATGCTGGCTGTGCACAAATACTAATAATACACAAGAAGAAACAGGCCAATCCAACAATAAAATATTGATAGAGTTGAAAATATAGTTTGTAAAAAATTTTGTACCACAAGAAAAAAGATCACAACCAAAGTTTATTGACAACCCAGAAAAAAAATTGCATTTTTTAATATACAAAGAGCTCTATAAAAGAGTCAGAAAAGAATCCCGTAGGAAAACAGGAGCCAGAAAACATCTTTTAAAAGCCATTCTTCTATAAAAAACAAAATGCGAATGGCCAATAAATACATTAATAAAAGTTTAACCCCAAAATCAAATGGGACGAAATAGTAAAAAGGGAATAGTATTTGTTTCCCTAGTAGATAGAAAATGGTTAAAAATATCAACCGGTACTATTGAATGAGAAAAAAGACACCTAGGTAAATGAGATTATAAAGTGCTAAACCTCCTTGAAAGTCAACCTTACAACATATAGACACATTCTTAATATCTATAATCTTTAACTTAAAAATTAGAAAATCTCTTAAGGGTATATGTACATAGATGTTATTCAGAGTTTTATATATAACGCTAAAAAAAATGAAGACAATATAAAAGTCCACCCTTAGGCAATTGGTTAAAAAATATGTATCTATTAACTTGATTACATAATATGTACTTTTTAAAATGCTAAGTGTCAATTGTTAATAGAAAATAATCAGGAATTTAATGCTGCCGTTTATGTAAAATTACTTAGGGCTAGACAGGCGTTTAGAATAATGATGTCAAAGATGCAGTGGAATCACACAGCAATTAGGGCGGTGGAATTTCAAATGATATTTAATTTATTTTTAAAATAATATTCTATATTGTTCACATATTGCTATGAATATGTACTATTTTAAAATAAAGTCATAACTCGTTTTACGTTGAAACAATGATTATACTTCCCCAACTGGAACTGATGTGGTCCAAAAGTCTGTGAATTGTTTTCAGCTGAAATGCAATTCTCAGAAAAAGAAAAGAAAAAAACCTGTCCCTGTATTAGGTTTTTGCAGCCTGGATTTCTCTCAGAAATTTAAGGAGTTTAAGCGTGGGGAAGAGACATGAAAAGGAAACAAAGTCACTGGCTCTTTCTGCCGTTTCGTGGAGGAACAGCAGCACCGTGGAGGAAGAGCAGCTGCATTTAGTCCCCTCACCCACAGAGAGGGCCCAGCTCTCTGGAACGAGCCCTGAGCACACCCAGCGGCAAACTGGAGCCTCAGAGAAAGGGCGAGGGGAGGAAGCCAGGAATGGACAAGCTGAGGCTGCAGGGCGAGTCCCCCTCCAGGCTCTACCCAGTGGGCACTGAGCAGTAGCCCATGAGAAAAACCAAAGATGAAAAGACAAAAGACCCACGAGCTGGCTGTATCCGTGGGTTTTGATTCCGAAGGTGAGATACGGCAACTAGAGAAATCCGGAAGTGAGAATGTCACCCCCTGCATGCCCAGACTGAGGGGAACTCAGGAATTGGGGTCCACCCTCCCATGGGGGAGCCTCTGCCCATCCCCCGCGGGACAGCCGCAGCCTGCCCACGTCTCCCTCCTTTTCCTGTGTCTTCCAGACCGTTCGCTCCGTTGTCAGCAAACTTTCCTACAACCTCAAACTCCTCTCAGAAAACTTCATCTTTTGCTTGGTTTCCCTCTCCTGCCCGCAGACCGTCACATCCTCCCGTATTCTCGAAAGAGCCATGCCCCTTTGCAGCTCACGCTGCCCGCGGGGCTTGCCGTCCCCAGCCCTGGTTTGGAGGCATCCAGCTTCCCTCGGCGAGGACCTCAGCACCCGGCGGGCCATCCGCCTCCCACCCCACCGCTCCCGCACTTTCAACAGTGTCCACAGCACGCAAGTGACCTGCCTTGTTTCCAGACTTGCTCTACTCCAGTGACCTCTCTTCCAGTCACCTCACCTGCCTGCCCGCGGTTACATCCTCAGCCTTGTCCTCTGCCAGCACCGAGCCACTAGTTAAAGCCTTCACTTTCCCACAATACCCTTATATTTTCAGCCTCACTTGCCCAAGTATAGCAACTGCGACAAGGTTTGCCTGAATAGTATCTCTATGTGTGTCTGGCCCTGTACTAAAAGCTTTATATTTTATCCTTGAAATAAATCCCAAAGCAGATGACTTTCTACAAATAATATCTCACATTTATAGAGCACATTCTCTGTGCTCAGCGCTTTTTAAAGTTCTGTATATGTATTCACTGATTAATACAACAGCCCCAGGAGGTAAGTACTTTATTATTCCCATTTTGTAGATGAGCAAATTGATGCATATAGAGATTGTCTACTTGTCGAGCGTCCTATAGCTGCTAAGTGGTGGAGCTGGCATCAACTCAAGGCTGTATTTCTGATAATAAATAAATAAATAAGTAAGTTCAGAATTTGTCTCTGCACCTGCCTTCTTCCTTTCTGCTACGGATGAGAACCGCCCCACCTCCCAGCAAGGTCCTTCCATGTGCTCGCTGGAGCCCACGAACTCTTGCTTTCTCAGGCACCTTGCTTTGTCATTACCCCCACCTTCCTCTGACTGCGTGAAGGTTCCCGTCCCCACTGCCCGCTGAAGCTCCTCTTGTGCCGATGACCTGTAAGACTCCGCACTGCTTAATGCGGTGCGCATTTCTCACTGGGACTATGCCATGCTCCTTGCGATGGCTTCTTCCTTCAACGTATAGTAGTTCTGTCTCATCCTTATCCATGGAGGACATGTTCCAAGACCCTCAGGGGCTGCCTGAAACTGCAGATAGTACCAAACCCTATACACACTGTGTTAGTTTGATCTGATAACCGAGGCGGCTACTAAGTGACCTAATGGGTAGGTAGCACCTACAGGACGGAGATGCTGGACAAAGGAATGATTCCCATTCCCAGTGTGACAGAGTGAGAGTTCATCACACTACTCAGAATGGCGTGCAGTTTAACACTGTGGATTGTTTATTTCTGGAATTTTCCATTTAGTGACTGCAGAAAGCAAAACCTCAGATAAGTGGAGACCATTGTACTCTCAAAGCCTTTCCACCATTCTGTGTGTTCTTTCTTGGTTTACTCTGACACCAGCTCCCTCCCATATAAGCTGAAAATACTAGAGATCCTTAGGGTTATGTGTTAGGCTCCTGATTCTGCTCACATTTTATTCTATCTTGAGAAAGTCTCATCTAGTCTCACCTGTATTAGATAAAGTTTTGAGTAGCAGGCAGCAAAAGCAGACTTAGATTGACTAAGCTAAAAAACACATTTATGGAAAGGATTTGGGGAAGCTCACCAAACTGGTGGGAAAACTGGAGAACTAACCTTGAAGCCAAGCTGCCAGGAGCAACACCTTGAACATTATGGTGGGTTGACAACATCAGCACCATTTCTCCACCGTCCTTGCCACATTGGGTCTTAAATTTCGCTGCAATTGTCACCTGTACCCACAAATCAATGCTGTAGCCACAACTACTGCTGACCCCAGCCAGGAACAAGAGCTCCCCTGTACCCCCTCTCTTGGGCCTGTAGCTCCTGGGTTATTGTATGGCTTGGTGAATCTGATTGGCAGAGCACAGAGCTTTGGTGGGAGGGGGCTGGGAATGCGTCTAGTGTCAGTGCCTGTGGAGGAGATATTTTCACCCACAGTAAGGACTCATAAAGTAGAGAATTGTTTCAACATAGTCAGAGATTTGGATGTTGGAATCTCAAAATAAGTAGCAGATATCCCTTGTACTGTGACAGTAAAGGTTGTCTATCTGACTCAAACTCTCACACTTTTAGCTCCAGCCCAGAATTATTCTTTCAGCCTATTTCATGTCTCGCTTAGGATGCTTATGGCTCCTTCATACTTGACATATCTGAAATGAATCTTTGGGTCCACTGCCCTTGTCCTCTTGGCTATATCTTTCACTTTTTGACAAATGTCTTTACATCTGATTGCTCACATTGGAAACCTGAATGGCCCTGTTCATCCTTTCTTTTCTCTTCTGCCCTACACCCAACCTAACAACACATGGTCCTGTCCACTCCAACTGAAAACATATCTCAACCTGCCCATCTCTTCCCCTTCCCTCTGTCATCCCACTTCTGTCTGTAACTACTATAACCTCTGCACTGGAATACCAGCCTCTCCTCTTGGCTGCCTCTAATCTATTCTTCTCATCTATCTGTCAGTAATTTACAATTACTAAATTAGTAATTTAAATTACTAATTAAATTGCTAATTTAGTAATTGTTTTTTATTTTTTTATTTCAGCATATTACAGGGGTACAAATGCTTATGTCACATATATTGCCTAAGTCCCAACCAAGTCAGAGCTTCAAGCATGTCCATCCCCCATGTGGTGCGCACCGCACCCATTAGGTGTGAATATACTCATCCCTTCCTCCCTCCTCCCTCCTCCCACCTGCCTGACACCAGATGAATGTTAATACTATATGTGCACTTAAGTGTTGGTCAGTTAATACCAATTTGATGGTGAGTACATGTGGTCCTTATTTTTCCATTCTTGTGATACTTCACTTAGTAAAATGAGCTCCAGCTCTAACCAGGATAATACAAGAGGTGCTATATCACCACTGCTTTTTGTGGCTGAGTAGAACTCCTTGGCATACATATACCACATTTTATTAATCCACTCATATATTGATGGGCATTTGGGTTGTTTCCACATCTTTGCAATTGTAAATTATGCTGCTATAACCATTCCAGTGCAGATGTCTTTTTTATAAAATGTCTTTTGTTCCTTCAGGTAGATGCCCAGTAACGGGACTGCCAGATTGAATGGTAGTTCTACTTGTATCTCTTTGAGGTATCTCCATATTGCTTTCCACAGAGGTCGCACTAGTTTGCAGTCCCACCAGCAATGTATGAGTGTTCCTATCTCTCCACATCCATGCCAACATTTATTGTTTGGGGACTTTTTGATAAAGGCCATTCTCACTGGAGATAAGTGATATCTCATTGTGGTTTTGATTTGCATTTCCCTGATGATTAGAGATGTTGAGCATTTTTTCATGTTTCTTGTTCATTAGTCTATCTTCTTATGAAAAGTTTCTGTTCATGTCCTTTGCCCACTTTTTGATAGAGTTGTTTGATTTTTTTCTTGCTTATTTTCCTGAGTTCTAAATAGAGTCTAGTTATCAGCCCTTTATTGGTTGTGTAGCATGTGAATATTTTCTCCCATTTGGTAGGTTGTCTGTTTGCTCTTGTGATAGTTTCCTTGGCTGTGCAGAAGCTTTTTAATTTAGTAATCTTTTAAAAAGGTGTTTTGGAACATGCCAGTCCCATCTATGGCTTCTCCTTTTAAAAGATTACCAAATTATAAAATGCATTGACTAGAATTAGAACCTGTTACACACCCATCATATGCTCTCCCCCTCCTGGTTTACCACACTTCAGCCTCAGGACTTCGCTCCTGTTATTGAAGAGGTCAGGCTCTCTCCTGGGCCAGACCCTTCCTGGTTTCCTCTGTCTGGAATGGCCTACCCGTGTCTCCTGCTCCTCTAGCCAACTCCGGCTGAGGAAGCAGGTCTCCATTTAAATGTCTTTTCTCGGAGGGGCCTTCCCTGATCCTCCAATGTAAGTTAGCTTCCCCATATGTTGTTATTTTATTTTTCTTCCCTGACATTTATGATATTTATGATTTTATGTTTGCCTGTGAGATAATACATTAACATATGGCTCCTCCCCTTAGCAATGTGAAGGCAGGAGCCACACCTGTTTCCTCCAACACAGGAGGCCCAGAGCCTTTCCAACTGCCTGCTTGATAGCTGGCATTTGTTTGAGCGTAGAGATAACCCAAGAAACCAATCCAGGCACACAAGAACCACACTTACAAGATAGCTATAAATATTAGACTTGCCCTGCCCCTCGGGGACTAGATAAGAACTGGTTCTGGAGAAAATACTGAAGTTGCAAGTAGAAAATTTTTGTTGAGTTGATCTGTTCAAGTTAATGCCTGAAAACACCAACTGCCCAACCTCATTCTAAAAAACCAGCAGTAAAAGGAAAATGAGGTCCAAAGTAAGCGGGACTGTGGACGGGAGGCGGTCCCCCACAGCTTTGAGAAGAGGGCAAAGAAGAGAAAGGGCAGGACAAAAATCCCAAGTGCTGACAGTCTGGTACAGGGGTCTCTTCTCCTGTGGTCTCGATCACAAGGAGTGGCTGTTCATACGCCTAATTCATGCTAGGGGAGTTGGGCGTCCATTCAGTGTCTTGTCTGATTCTCTACTAAAAATCCTAATGCCTGCCCTTAAGAATTTAAGGCCCATTGAGAAATAAAGCAGGCACACAATAAGGGTATCATTAACTACTGCTAGCTCCTTTGGGGTTGTATAATACTTTAGAGTACATAGTGCTTTCGTGTGCAGGACCTCACTCAAGGAAATGAGTTCGTTGCCATAAGAATGGCATAATCGAGTCAGTATTGAAGCATATTACAGGGAATCTCTCATACTTAAAGTTAACAAACAAAAAAAATTAAAACGAAAAAATCGCAGGGTGGGTCTAAACTACTCCACAAGGCTCTAGTCAGGTCCTAATGAGGAAAGTGCTCCTGCAGTTAGAGCTATATTCCCATTGAAGCCACACAGCATTTAGTCATCTCTCTCTGGGTTGATAAGCTAGGCAATATTTGCTTAAAGACAAAGCCTGCTTCACAAACAGCCGGTCTGCCTCAGTAGGTGCTGACACACAATGTCTTCTAAGACGGGAGATTTGGAAATCGGTTCCTTTCAGTGCTATCATGTTCTGAATAAATTGAGAACCTACATTTGCATTTTTCCTATTTAAAGCACAACTGTTTTATTTACTGGCATAACCTCCTCACAAGTGACTCAACACTAAGAATTTTTTTAAAAAGGGTGTTTTCACACTCAGGTAACCAGGAAACTTTCCATTTGTAATGTAGCTGCTGCAGCAGCAATTTCATATGCCTCCTTGCCCAGACCTTCCCCACACCACCTGCAAAGGCACTCAGTTCTCATGGGCAGAGACTCAATTTGCAGTGATAATGTTATATAGGAGTCAGGTTGCCTAAGGAGGTAACGACAGCTTCTCTTCACCTAGACGATTGTAGCTGTGAGCATGATAAGGAATCATCCTTCATCTCAGTGACGTGACTGGAAGCTCAAATGTTCCTGTGTGCCACGTGGTCCTGCCCTATCCACATAAAATAGTCCTGAAAGGTAATACCACTGGCACTCTGTTGACATAGCTGTGAAAATAATTTAAAAAAAATTCTTCCCAGGTATGATTTTTCTTTATATTCGCAATAATCCAGAAATGTTAGTTGCAAGTCTAACCTTACTGAATGAAAATAATTTCTATGTCATAAATACACAAATACACACATTCTTATAAAAACCTCAAGGAAGCATACTTCTACATTCTGCCA
>RJWJ010049833.1:0-10107 GCA_004363605.1 Indri indri | reverse complement strand
ACTGTGGTACACGTGTGCACAGGGTAACCCTCGAATGATGGCTAAATGGCATTCGATGCAAGTCGCTTGTTTTCTGCCTCCCTATTCTATCCATCTCCTTTCCCCTGTGCGCACGTCCTAGGTTTCCCAGAGCCAACCATTCTCGCTGCGCCAGCCTACGGCGCGCAACAGCTGGTCCGGTCCTCTGCTACCCTCTGCAGCGGGAGAGGAGTCGGGCCGTGGGAGCATCGCGGTCCCTCCCGCCTCCGCCCGCCCCTGCGGCCCCAGCCTGTCCCACGCACGCGCTCCTTTCCCGCGTCCGGACTCCCAGGTGAGCGCTGCCCGCCCGACCAGCCTGTCGAGGTCGCCCCACCACATCCAGTCCGCTACCCGCCTTTGCTGGAAAACGGGCCGCAGAATGTAGGTGTTCTCGGGCTCCCCTAAGTTCTTCTCAGTCTCAGGCACCTCGTTGCCAGCAGATGCGCCCACAGAAAAGGACACGCCGGCCGACGTGGCCATGGCCAAGGCTTCTTGGCCTGGGCTTTATCTCGCGATGAAGGCCTGGCCGGTGCGGCTGTGGCACGCAGCTGGGAAACCGTCCCCAGGGCAACAGGGCCGCCCCTGGCCCTCACGTGACGGCCGCGCGCGCGCGCCGCAGAGCGGTCCTCCCTTCCGCGCGCCTGCGCACCCACTACTAAGCGGACCGGACCGAAGTGGAGTCGCTGGAGCTTCGAGCGAGGTCGGTGTATGCCTGTATGATTTGCAAAACACTTTAACACACCTTAGCTCCTATTAACCAAGCCACAATCTTAGGAAATATTCACGGAACCTGGCGCTTATAGAGATTAGGTGACCTGACCAAGGGTACTCAGCTGGTGAGCGAAGGGCCCTGACTCTAATCAAAGGGTCTTCAAACTGGCCCTTTGGCCATATGCAGCCTTCCTCCTGGTTTTTGTTTTTTCAGGCAGGGTCTCGGTCTGTCGCGAGGGTGAGAGTGCAGCGGCGTCATCATAGCTCTCTGCAATCTCCGACTCCTGGCCTCAAGCAGTCCTCCTGCCCCGGCCTCCCAAAGCCCTGGGATTACAGGCATGAGTCACTGCACCCAGCGAAAAGTACCTTTTTGATAGTATTGCCTGGATTGGTCTCCCTGACTCCAGTAAACTACCCCCAGCCTCACCTTCCCAGTCTACCCTTCACACTGCCGCCAGAGTGGTTTTTGTTTGTCACTGCTCTGCTCGAAATCTTTCGATGGCTCTTTATGGCTATCCCCGTAGCATTCACACTTCTTTGTTGTAAATAAGACCCTTATGATCTGGCTGGTTTGCTGAGCCTTCCTCCTGGCACTGGCCAACAGACAGGTTTGTGTGGACGCTACAGGCCCAGGTGCACACGCTGCACCAGCTCAGTGCTGCCTCACCATGCCCCTGTTAGCAGCTCCTTGGCAGCAGCACTGGCCCTGCCACCGGCTGGGGTCACACATCCACAGACTAGCCTGAACTCCACCTAGGACAGAAGTCCAACGTTTCTTAGGGACAGACAGTGTTGTTTTCTCCATGCTGTTTCACTAGCCACAAGAAATTATACCCCTAGGAAGAATTATACCCCTAGACTTTCCCTCACCTTTTATGATTTCTTCAGCTATGTTTCTCTCATCCTATCCACTGCAGTCAAGCAAGAAGCAGAGAGGATTCTATGTGTAATTTGATTCAACAAATATTTTATTATGCCTTCAGTGCTAAGGACTAGAGATACAAAAATCTCTAGCTAGCACTCTGGGAGGCCGAGGCGGGCGGATCATCCTGAGCTCAGGAGTTCGAGACCAGCCTGAGCAAGAGCGAGACCCCGTCTCTACCAAAAATAGAAAGAAATTAATTGGACAGCTAAAAATATATATATAGAAAAAATTAGCTGGGCATGGTGGCTCATGCCTGTAGTCCCAGCTACTCGGGAGGCTGAAACAGTAGGATTCCTCGAGCCTGGGAGTTTGAGGTTGCTGTGAGCTAGGCTGACGCCACGGCACTTGCCCCAGGCAAGAGAGTGAGACTCTGTCTCAAAAAAAAAAAAATTAAAAAAAAAAAATCTCTAGCTAGGCCTTGCCCTAAAGAATGAACAGATTTGCTGGGCACAGTGGACTAAACTAATCATTACTAAAGTGCCACTTGCTATAACAGAGTAGTAGGGGGCAATACAGAAACAGAGGGAGGCACTGAATTATACATTTAAATTATACAATCATGCGAAGGTATTTACCCATGAAACAGAGTTAATATGTTTTAGCAAAAACTGATTTTTAATAGTTCTTTACCCCTGCAATTTTCCTGAGAACAGGACCTGCTTTTTCCCCCAAAAATTTAAAAATTTGAAATATTCTCAAGCTTACAGAAAAGTGGCAAGTATAGTACAAAGAAGTTGCTTTTCTAAACCATTCGAGAATACAGTTGTCCCTCAGTATCCTCAGGGGATTGGTTCTAGGACCACCTCCAACTCCACCCCTGCGGATACCAAAATCTGAGGATGCTTAGGTCCCTGATATAAAATGGTGTAGTATTTGCATATAACCTACGCACATCCTCCTGTATACTTTAAATCATCTCTAGATTACTTATCATACCTAATACCACGTAAATGCTATGCAAGTATTTGTTATACTGTATTTTTAAAATTTGTATTATTTTTTATTGTTGTATTGTTTTTTGTTTTTTCCCAAATATTTTTGATCTACAGTTGGTTGAATTTGCATATGTGGAACCCATGGATATGGAGGGCCAACAGTGTATTGCTAAGCCCATCACCCCAATGCTTTCATGTATTTCCTGAAAACAAGGACATTCTCCTCCTTTAAAAGATTACAACCAGTTGAGTACAGTGGCTCATGCCTATAATCCTAGCACTTTGGGAAGCTGACACAGGAAGATTGCTTGAAGCCAGGAGTTTGAGATCAGCCTGGACAACATAGTGAGACCCCATCTCACCAAAGAAAAGACTAAAACCGTCAAAATCAGGAAATTAACATTGATGTATTACTACTATCTAATCTTCAGACTCGCTCAGAGATCTCCAGTTGTCCCAGTTGTTTCATCATAAAAGGATCCAGTACACGTGTTGCAATGAGTTGTCATATCTCATTAGTCTCCTGAACCACATTGCTGGACATTATATCTACAAGAAATGCCCTTTGTCCTCCAAACACCTAAGCTCCAAACACCAAACTGAAGGACAACCTATTCTGAAGATGGGTTTCCCCTGCTCTAAGCAGGATTATGAACAATAAAACATCCTCTTCATTCTAGGATAATATTCAAGAAGGTACACACAAGGTAAGAGATATTAGGTTGGTGCAAAATTATTGCAGTTTCAGACCCTGAATTTCAAATCATTATAATGAGGCTCAAACACAACTTTATTAACCGAAATAGGAACCATTACAATCAACACATTTTTTCCAACAAGAAAAAAGTTTGTTTATTCCTGTAGTGTAAAAATCTGTGCTTCAGGATTCATTGAACTCTTGGAAAGCATTTTCTGCATCCTGCTGGTTGTGGAAGCATTTTCCCTGCAAAAAGTTGTCGAGATGCTTGAAGAAGTGGTAGTCGGTTGGTGAGAGGTCAGGTGAATATGGTGGATGAGGCAAAACTTCATACCACAATTTGTTCAACTTTTGAAGCATTGGTTGTGCGATCTGTGGTTGGGCATTGTCATGGAGAAGAATTGGGCCCTTTCTGTCGACCAATGTTGGCTGCAGGCGTTGCAGTTTTTGGTGCATCTCTTCCATTTGTTGAGGATACTTCTCAGATGTAATGGTTTCACCAGGATTCAGAAAGCTGTAGTGGATCAGACCAGCGGCAGACCACCAAACAGTAACCATGACCTTTTCTTGGTCAGCTTTGGCTTTGGGAAGTGCTTTGGAGCTGCTTCTCAGTCCAACCACTGAGCTGGTCGTTGCCGGTTGTCATATAAAACCCACTTTTCGTCACATATCACAATCTGATCAAGAAATGGTTCATTGTTGTTGTGTACAAGAAGAGAAGATGACACTTCAAAATGACGATGTTTTGAATTTCGGTTGGCTTATCAAGCACCCACTTACCAAGCTTTTTTACCGTTCCAATTTGCTTCAAATGCCAAACAACCATAGAATGGTCAACGAGTTCTTCAGCAACTTCTCGTGTAGTTGTAAGAGGATGGGCTTTGATGATAGCTCTCAATTGGTCGTTGTCAATTTCCGATGGCTGACCACTGTGCTCCTCATCTTCAAGGCTCTCATCTCTTTGCAAAACTTCTTGAACCACCACTGCACTGTACATTCATTAGCGTTGCTGATGTTGCAAGTTGTCTCCACTGCTTTCTGACCCATTTTGAACTCGAATAAGAAAATCGCTTAAATTTGCTTTTTGTCTAATATCATTTGCATAGTCTAAAATAAATATAAAATAAACAACAAATAATAAGTCATTAGGAAAAAATGAAGCGAGAAATGCACATTAAAATAATGTATAACATAACCACATTTATTTAAGAATGTATTTCAATATCAAATGGCAAATTTCAACAATGCTAAAACCGCAATTACTTTTGGACCAACGGAATAGATTTTCTTCTTCATAAAATGTTTACTTAACACCATGCTGATGAACAGATTAGCATAAGCCTCTATGCCCAACATACTGGTTGGAAGCCAGGCCAGGAGCCAGATGTAGCTTTTGTTTGAGAGGAAAAAAAAAAAAAACCAGTGCGAAAGCTTATTCTGAGTGGAAGGTGGATAGAAGGAAGGGGATGTGGGTGCCCTCCAGACTCCCACAGAAGGCAGCTAGCAGCCAGGTATCGAGGGCCACAGAGCCCATGGTAGAATGGATGCTGAACTTTCTCTCCTCTCCTCTCCTCATTGCCTCTAAAAGGTGTTTCTCCCTTTCCCTCACTTCCAGGACCCTAAACTGAATTGTGAAGAGAGAAGATAAGTGAGCTGTTCCAGCAGATAAGAGCATCTCTAACAGTCAGAGACATTGCACCTTCACCCAGTGGGACTGCACTTCAGAGTTGGAGAAGGCTCTGTCAGACTTCACCCCCTCACCCCCAAACTTCTGTTTTTAACCTTGTGCACTTTGAGATCTGGGAATGTCAGCAGCCAACTGTAGGAGGATCCACCACACGTGTGCCAGAACGGAAGTAGAGAACAATCAGCCCAGCTGAGGCAGGGGTTGGAGACATCCTTTGAAGCCCTGTCAGGTTTTACAGTAACAAAAGTGTGAGGTTCCTGAAAGGATGGAAACAAGAAAGAGTTAACTATCCACTGTGAATTGTCTTACTGTGGGGGACTGACCTCTCTCATCTTGGGGTATTGCTGACTCATCAAAATAGGGCTGAGCCAGGATGGGGCTTGTAGACCTGTTGTGTGTGTGTGTGAGTGTGCATGCATCTGTACGTACCTGCCTAGCATGTCCCAAACTAGATATAAAGTATCTTTAAATTCTCCATTAACTGTGTGTAGGTGTCAGTACCTTTCCCCTGCAGGAGAAGCTTCTTTGTATCAGCCACATCCTAGCCATGACCCTGAATAAATCAGCCAACAGGGAAATGTGAGACAAACACCGGCAATGCTTCTTGGACACTCTATGCAGGAATGTAACGTGATGTCTGGACTTTGGGACTCCCTGCTACTCAGGAGACTGTGCCTCATTCTGTCCCTGACAGCTCTGTTTGTCCACGTTCCCCACCCTAGGCAGGCCTATTGGACCAGCAGCTCTGGAGAGGAAAGGGTGAGGTGCTATTTGAAGGGACCTGACCCTGAGCCCTGGGAACAGAGGGACTGCTGTGTTCTAGAGGCCTCCGGAGGGGCCTCAGCAGCTCCTCACTGACCAGGACCAGTGCCAGGATGGAGCTAGGATCCAAGAGACTGAGGAAGGGTACAGCAGCACCTGGGCCCCCCACATTCCCTTTCTCGTTTTGTCCATTCTGTGGCAACAAAGTCTGGGTTCTCTAATTCATTCATTGGACCTTCCCACTACCTCTTCTCCTGCCGGTACCCATCTTCCTGATTCTCCCCAGGCTGCTTCCTTCTGCCTGCCTCAGCCTCTTCCTGCCCATCACATCACACTTTCCCACCAGCGTCTCCTTCATCCCACTCTGACTCTTCTTGCCACCCAGCACCAGACCCTGACCAAAGATCCTAACGCGGGAGGCCAGGAGGGCCTCTGCTTTCCAGGTTCCAAGTCAGAAGCAGCTGTGGCATCGCAGTTCACCTCACCAGCCTCTGTCTCCTCTCCTTTGAGCATGCTGTTCCCTCTGCTGGGAAACCCTTCCCCTGACCACCCCCCTTCAGTGGACTAACTCTCTAAAGAGTTAGCTCAGGCCCAATGAGGCCCTCCTTGCTCTCCCTCAGGTCCTCTCGTGGGACATTCGTTGTTCCTCCGAGCACTCGTTGCATCTGTGTCAAGCTCTAACATGGCCCTTACCATATGGCACTCAAATCATTGGTAGATGTTTTGTTTCCCTAACCTGACCACGAGCTCTTCAAGGGCAGGACAGGGTCCAAGGGCAAGGACCCTGTCTTGGTCATCTTTGGATCCGCAGTATGTGTGGCGGCAGTGCAAGGCGCACACTGGGGACTCAGTATAGACTGTGTGTTGAACTCTACTGAACACTAATAACAAGAACATGGGCGTGTTAGTCTGCTAGGGCTGCCATAACAGAATACCGAAGACTGGGTGACTTACTAAACAACAAAAATTTATTTCTCACAGTTCTGGAGGCTGGAAGTCCATGATCAAAGTGCCAGTAGGTTTGGTTTCTCCTGAGGCCTCTCCCCTTGGCTTACAGGTGGCTGCCTTCTTGCTGTGTCCTCATGTGGCCTTTTTCTTTGAGCTCCTGCAGAAAGATCTGGTATCTCCTTTCTCTTTTTATAAGCACACCAGACCAGTCCTATCCAATTAGAGCCCCACCCCTATGACCTTATTTAACCCTAATTACCTCCCTAAAGGCCAAATACAGTAACTTTGGGGGTTAGGGCTTCAACCTATGGATTTTGGAGAAACAATTCACTCCATAACAACTGGTGAACATGAATTTAGAAGATGCGGGTCAGGTGCTGACTTTACCTATCTATGTGCTTTTGGGTAGCAAGTCTCTTATCCTCTGGGAGGCTCGACTTCTGTATGTGTAACATGTGGCCAATTTTATGGGGTTGTAGAGAAGCTGAAATGAGATCATGGTTGCAGGACATTTTATGGACAATAGATTTTTATGCAATTATAATCATTTGGTTTTGTTTTTTTTTTTTTTTTTTTCAGAGACAGAGTCTTACTTTGTTGCCCAGGCTGGAGTGAAGTGGCCCAATCATAGCTCCTTGCAGCCTCAAACTTTGAACTCCTAGGTACAAACGATCCTCATTCCTCAGCCTCCCCAGTTGCTGGGACTACAGGTGCATGCCACCAAGCCTGGCTTCTTTTTTTTTTGAGACAGGGTCTTGCTGTGTTACCCAGGCTGGTGTCGAACTCTTGGCCTCAAGCAATCCCCCTGCCTCAGTCTCCCAAAGTGCTAGGATTATAGGCATGAGCCACCGTGCCTGGCCCTAATTATTCCTTGTATTAATATTTCACCTTGACGTTAACAGCGTGATTTAAAGTGCATTATATCATTCAGGCTGGGCGCAGTGGCTCACGTGTGTAATCCTAACACTCTGGGAGGTTAAGATAGGAGGATCTCCTGAGGTCAGGAGTTCAAGACCGGTCTGAGCAAGAGCGAGACCCTGTCTCTACTGAAAAATAGAAAAAAAAGTTAGCCAGGCAACTAAAAATAGAAAAAAGTAGCTGGGTGTGGGGGCATGAACCTGTAGTCCCAGCTTCTCAGGAGGCTGAGGGAGGAGGATCACTTGAGTCCAGGAGTTTGAGGTTGCTGTGAGCTAGGCCAACGCCACGGCACTCTAGCCCATGCAACAGAGTAAGACTCTGTCTCCAAAAAAAAAGTGCATTATATCATTCAACCTACATGCGGTGAATTTTGTTATTACTACAGAGATACCTAAAAGGGAAATTTGTTATAGTTCATACCCACTACTCAAAGAAAAGATTCAAGGTAGCTTATGATGAAAACACCCATGCATAAAAGGTATTACCTATCACTTCTCACAGAGGCTGCAGAAAAGGCCCAGGAAGCTGTTGATGAAATGAATGACCACCAGGAGAAGCTGGAGAAGGCTGATGCACAGAAGGATGGAGAAGAAGGCCACATGCCAAACAACAGCTTCAGAGGGTTCCAGGCAGACGGAGTTCCAGAGTGAACGGTCATACAGATAATTCCTACCCCAAAAAATAAGGAGACCAGGGGTTGGGGAATAAGTAAGGAAAGTCAAACAGGAAACCCCAGTAGAAGGCTGGGGCCTCCCCTGGCTCAGTCACAGGACTGGACTCTATCCCATGAGGGTGGCTGTTATTGCAGCATTTGCAATTTTCTGAGTATCAGAACAGCAAGATGCTAGAACATGTGACCCAAAGGAGTTCGTAGTTCATTTGTGTTTGCACCTCTCTCTCTCCTTCCTTCCCTCTCTCCCTCTCTCTGTCTCTCCTTCCTTCCCTCCCTCCCTCTCTCTCTCTCTCAACTGCAAATCCAAATCTCCACCCATTTACCTGTTATGCAGGTCTTTGAATGGGTAGCCGTATGTCCAAGCTTGCGTCTGATTGAAGAATGAGACATCAAACATGCAAAAAGGACCATCTTTCAGAGCTACTCCAGAAGTGATAAAGCAAATCAAGGCTCCAAGCAAAGCCAGGCCACTTGACAACAGAGCAGTAAGCACCTGCAGTGGGAGGGAAGAAACAGCTGAGACAAGGTCATGGCTAGATGACTCGTGGGGTGGTCTGGACAAGTCTAACTTCTCTGTTGCCCAGGCTTTCTCCCATCCTGTCACAGAAGGATATTTCTATCCATAGCACTTCCTTTGAAGCATAAGCCAAGGTAGGGTGGCTGATGAGGGGTTCCTAGGTAGAGCCAGGAAGGGTGGGAGAGAAAGGACCAAGAAGGGGAAACACGGGGCACTTGGACCTGGATCTCTCTGACTCAGCAGGCTCTTCTGAGCTTCTTGCCAGGTTGGCATCAAAAACTTTTGTGCACAGCCTACAGTCATTCAGCCTCCAAGTTAAAGGGGTAGATTAGTTATTGCATGCTCACCTATGACTCTTCTAAGAAAAAGCTGTATGTTTAAAAGTTCCAAGCTGGCCGGGCTCGGTGGCTCACGCCTGTAATCCTAGCACTCTGGGAGGCCAAGGCGGGCTGATTGCTTGAGCTCAGGAGTTCGAGACCAGCCTGAGCAAGAGCGAGACCCCGTCTCTACTAAAAATAGAAAGAAATTAGCTGGACAACTAAAAATACATAGAAAAAATTAGCTGGGCATGGTGGCGCATGCCTGTAGTCCCAGCTACTCGGGAGGCTGAGGCAGAGAATCGCTTGAGCCCAGGAGTTTGAGGTTGCTGTGAGCTAGGCTGACACCACAGCACTCACTCTAGCCCGGACAACAGAGTGAGACTCTGTCTCAAAAAAACAAAAAAAAAAGAAAAAAAGAAAAGTTCCAAGCTTCCAACCCTGATTCCTCTCTTTCTCAAATCAAGCACAAAAGGAAGGAAGGGAAGGGACAGGGGGAATAAGGAAAGACGTGAGGGAGGGAGGGGGAGAAACAAGTTTCAGTCAAACTTTGAAATGACTCCAGTTCTGTCATGTTATTTTTCCAATCAAGAGTTCCTTTGGTTATTAGTCTGTGCTCTACTCACTTCCTTCCCAAAAGATAGCAGTGGGTTTCTTTCCTTGGCAGGTTTTTAGCCTGCTTCCATATAGGCTTCTTTGTTAGGGTCCCACCTTCCCTGCCGCTCCCCGCTAAAGAATACGTATTTTAAAATTTTGAGTAAAACCCACATAGAGTTTTTCCATAGTCATAGAGTCATTTTCCCACTGATGTCAAGCTGGTTTGAGCTTAGGAGGGATCAGAGAAAGATGCGTGGTAAGTTTTGTCTCTACGCTAAAAGATTCAAGATGAAATTAGTTGATGTAAGCCTAGGGCAGTAGTTCTCAAAATGTGGTCCCTGGAGAAGACCACATCCCATCACCTGAGAACTCGTTAGAAATGCAAATTTTCCTGCTCCAACC
>RJWJ010049832.1:0-10125 GCA_004363605.1 Indri indri | reverse complement strand
CCCCAGGAATTGGTGACTTTCCCAAGTCACAGGCTGCTGGAGTTGATCTTACTGTCGACATGTTTTACTCCCGTTCCTTCGCCCTGAAGCTTCGACGTTGCCAACACACTGCAAGACTTAGGTTCTTTTGTGATAGAGAAATGAAAATAGACGTCACCCCACTACCACCACCAAACACACAAACTCACACCCCTCTCTTGTTGCCCTGGCCAAAGGCCTGAAACCAAAACACGATGTTCTCTTTGTGTTATTAGCCATTATCACCATTGTCACCCCTAACGAGCCCAAGCAGCGTTTTCCCAAGAAGGCCAGGGTTGGAGAGGCTGGATTCGCGCCCCGCCTGGCCCTTCACAGGCCACTGTGCATGTCTAATTGTGTTCTCTGTGTCAGACGGGGCGGCTGCGCTCAGCAGAGGCAGGCGCGTTAGGACCTCGGCCAAGGGGTTGTTTGTGATTTCAGGGCTGAGTGAGGAAAGTGCTGGGTGAGGGCTTTTGCTCCAAACCGACCTCCTGCTGAGCATGACTCAAGCATTCCAGCCAGCACCCGCCTCCCCTTTCCCCCACTTTTTTTTGTTTGTTTTCCTTCTGCAAAAAGTAGTCAAAGAGAATATACGGCTCCCAGTGGGTGAGAGGAGCGGATTTCTCTGGTCCTTCCAGAAGTAAAGCAAGCCCAGCTAGTCCCTTTGTATAGGGGGATGTAGCTGAGTCGAAGCAGAGAATCCCTTAGCCTCACATCATCGCGTCCAGGACGCCAGCCAACAAGCTGGCAACCGTGTGCCAAGCACCTGCTGTGAGACAGTTGTGTATTCCTATCACAGCTCACCCCGAGGCCCACCCGAGTCCACTGGGAGCTGTTGTAGCATTAGAACAAAGTGTGGTCCTTTGCCTGCAATTAGGGCATCCTGCCAGCAGGTGGGGCATGGCAGTTTGGGCAAGACCCCAGTAGCCAGGCTTCCACCTTCAGCCCAGCGAAACATCAGCAAGGTTAACCACCTTTCCCAGTCATATCTTCTATTCCATTGAGCGATCTACACTGAGCAGTACCAAAATAATGTGGCATTTAGAGACTACCTGGCTAATTTTTAAAGTTAATTTATGTTTTCAATTGTAGTAAAACACACAGTGTTATTAAGCACATCCACATTGCCGTGCAGTCATCACCACCTCCCATGTCCAGGACTCTGTTCGTCTCCCCAAACTGAAACTCTGGGCCCGTGGATAATACTCCCCACTCCCTCCTCCCCTGCTCCCCCACTACCACCATTCTGCTTTCTGTTTCTGTAATTATCGACTACCCTAGGTGCCTCTTCCACGTGGAATCATGCAGTCTTGTTTGTGTCTGGCTCACTTCACTTAGCATGATGTTTTTAAAGTCCATCCAATTGCAGCGTGTGTCAACATTTCCTTTCTTCTTAAGGCTGAATGATATTTCAGTATATGGATATGCCCCATTTTGTTTATCCATTTATCTGTTGATGGACATTTGGGTAGTCGCCATCTTTTTGCTATTGTGAATAGCGCTGCTATGAACACGAACACAGGTGTACAAACATCTGCTCATGTCCCTGCTTTTGATTTTTTTTTTAAGAGGCAGGGTCTTGTTCTGTTGCCCAGGCTGGAGTGCAGTGACACAATCACAGCTCACAGCAGCCTTAAACTCCTGGGTTCAAGTGATTCTTCTGCCTCGGCCTCCCAAGTAGCTGGGACTACAGGCGCACACTGCCACACCTGGCTACTTTTTAAAAAACTTTCTGTAGAGACAAAGTCTTGCTCTATTGCCCAGGCTGGTCTTGAATGCCTGGCCTCAGGTGATTCTCCCATCCTGGCCTCCCAAAGTGCTGGGATTATAGGCATGAACCACTGTGCCTGGCCCCACCTGATTTCAGTTATTTTGGGAACATACCCAGAAGTGGAGTTGCTGGATCATGTGGTAGCTCTATGTTTAATTTTTGGTGGAACTGTCATACTATACATAGCTAAATTTTTTTATTGATACATGATAATCGTACATATTTATGGGGTATGTGTGATATTTTGATACACATACAATGTGTCATGATCAACTTAGGGTAATTGGCGTATCCATCACCTCAAACACTTATCATTTCTTTGTGTTGAGAACATTCCAAATCTTCCCTCTGGCTATCTAGAAATATACAGTAAATTATTGGAAGCTGCAGTCGCCCTCCTGTGCTGTCGAACGCTAGAACGTACTCCTGCTGTCTAACTGTATGTTTGTACCACCAACCAGCCTCTCTCCATTCCCCTCCCACTCCCCTTCCCGGCTTTGGTCACCACCGTTCTGCTCACTACCTCCACGAGATCCACTTTCTCAGCATGTACGATGCGAACACGTGACATTGTCTTTCGGTGCCTCATACCCGGCTAAATTTAACATCAACTCAGCAAATATTTATTGAGCATCTGCCATGTTGCCAGACAAGCCCCAGGGCCCTCCAAGGAGATTACAATATAGACAGAGAAAACCGTAGGTATGCGGGAAAATAAAGACATGAAAACGAGCCACCGAATCTACCGTCACTGCAGTTTAACAGTGGCCCCCAGGCCCTGGGCTTCATTAGCTGAGCGTCTCACACAAGGATGGACAGTCCAAGCATCAGGGTGATTCCAAAAGGAGTTCCTTTCTTTAACGCTGGCCTGGGCCCCCTTTCCTCTGGGTCCCAGCTTGATGACCTCCTGGCTTTATGGGGGCAGGAGAGGGTGATTTCCAGAAGTGGCCCTCCCCGGCCTACCCGACCATAGCTCAGTGGGAGAGCAGAGGGAAGCACTGGGTGATGAAATTGGGCACCCAAGAGAGGCCCCAGAGGACGCTGCCTTGTGCCTAATTGTGCCAAACCCTTCCTCCCGGCAGGGCAGCCTGGAGTGGCCCCAGGTTACAGTAGGCCGTTGGCAAGCCCCATGCTGGTCACTCTGCCACTTTAGCTTACCTGTGTGGCAGGCAGGTGTCACCAGGATAGAGAAGGAAGGGTTTGCGCTGAAGGAGAGTGAGGAGCTTGCTTGAAAGGGGCCCTCTGCGTCGAGGAAGGCGTTTTGCTGGATCTGGCCAAGGCCAGAGGGTGAGCTGGGCCGTGCACACAGCAGCTCCTGAAATGCGCGGGACGGAATCCACCACCCTGTGTTCACTGCTCCTCTGAGACTCCAGAGCGACACGGCCGTACCAGCTGCCAAGCGATGATGAAGGGAAGAGACACACTGCCCAACCTAACTCTGCGCGTCCAGACTCCAGGCCACCGCCAGGCCTCTGATAACTAGAACCCGCAAGCTCACGCCACCCTGGCTGGCGGGGACTCACCATGGTGAGCTTCGGGCCCCACCAAAAACTCAAGACTCCCTTCTGAATCATCAAGGAAAAATAAAACTACCTCCAGCTCAGTTTTAGTGCTTATTGTATTTTATCATATTTTAATATTCTGAATTTTGACCACCCGTGATGTGGCCATGTAAGCTGGTACTCCCCTCATCAAAATGTGCTTTTGGCTGTCACCCACAGCCGCCTCTTCCTGATTCTTAAGAATGAAGGGGCGTGGGGGGAATGGGGAGGAAATGCCGCCCACTGGAAAATGAGCCAAGGCCAGGTGCGGGACGTGTCCATGCATCGTTTCGTGGCCAGCGACATTTGAAGCCAAGCTGGCCGCCCTTTCCAGCTGCCGCCGCGTTCACCCCGACGCAGGGCAGAGGCGCTGTTTGAGGTGGCGAAGGCCTCTGAAGCAGCTGGGGCTTTGGAGGTCAGGGCACCAGCTCACAGCTCTGTGGCACCCTTGGGAGGGGGCAGGCTTGTTACCGCAGCCTGGGGCCGCCCCCGATCCAGCCTGTGAAAAGTGACTCGCTCACACGCGACTGGAGACTCTGGTGCCTCCCAGAAGCCATGAACGGCCCGACCTCTCTCCTCCTCAGGCAGCCGGCTCATAATGCAATCAGCCCTTCGCAAGCGAAATTTCCTTTTCTCCAAATATGCCAACCAGGGTGACTCACGCTCCTGACTCAGGTTCACCCGAACGCACGCAGGCACGAGACAATAAGGTCCCAGAGTTCCCGAGGTGAGGATGAGGGAAGGATGAGGGCAGAAGGTCAAGTCTCATGGTCACGGCCACAGGAAGATACTCTGAGCCCCCTGGGGATGGAAACATAAGGTGGGCATCTTAGTGCTCTGTTGCTGTCCCACACAGAGCTCAGAAGATTTGCCAAGGAGCTTCTCAAATCAGAATCCTTGTTTGCTATAACTGGTCGGTGGCTTTGCGATTGTCCATCC
The DNA here is from genome assembly GCA_004363605.1 of Indri indri. Lineage (NCBI taxonomy): Eukaryota > Metazoa > Chordata > Mammalia > Primates > Indriidae > Indri > Indri indri. The sequence goes on along the minus strand of RJWJ010049832.1, from coordinate 5,856 downwards.
ATCCCTAGAGCCACAAATGCCGACTGAGCCCTTACTGCCAATAGGTGCCGTGCTCAGCACTGCACAGGATACGGAGCTGCTTGGGAATGGGTCCCGTCCTGTGCGAGCACACAGTTTAGTAAGGGAGACAAAAATAAAATAAGAGGTAGAAAATGACCATTGTCCTAAGAGAAGTGCAGCAGACTGACTCTGAGTGTCTGAGTGTCATAGACACCATAGTCACTTTCCCAGGCATTCTTCCCTTCCTACTGACAGAACCCTGCTCTTATTCGGGAATGGGGTAAAGATCTCTAAATTTCAGAGAAGTCATACCAAGTTTTGGGGTGGGTGTGAGACCCAGTTCTGAATGATGGAAATGTGCCGGAAAAACTTACTGCCGCTGTCTCTGCCTTCTGGCTTTGAAGGTGGTATGATAGCTGGAGCCACAGCAGCCATCTTGCAGCTAAGAGGCAACAATCATGAAGACTGATAAGTAACACAATGAGGATGATAGAGGAGAAGAAAGGAAAGGTTGCCTGGTCTTTAATGACTGCATTGGGTAGCTGAGTAGCTTGCAGCTGCCAACCCCCAACTTCTCATTATGGAGGGAAATAACCCTCAGATATTATAAGGCCACTATTGGATGGGTTTTCTGTTACTTGCAGCCAAAAGCATTCCTGGCTGCTCCATTTGGATACTGGAGGAGTATGGAAAAAAAGAGAAATTAATTTCAGTTAAATGGATTAGGGGAGGAAAGGCTGAGAAGCATGCCACTTAGACCTCTGGAGTTCACTGTTCCTCTGAGACTTAAGAGCAACATGGTCAAATTGGCTCTCAAATGATGCTGAAAGAAAGAGACTGACTACCCAACCTCACTTCTGCCCATCCCATGGTCCAGGTTCCAGACCACGGGCCTCCAATAATCAGAACCCCTACAAGCTTGTGCCACCCTGGCTGGTGGGGACATATTGTTAATGATTTGCATGTGGAAGGCTGGAGAAAGGGCATTCTGAGTGAAAAGATCATTTATGCAACACTGATAATAATAGTAACTGCACCATTTATTTAGCATCTACTACAGTCCAGGTGGTGTTCTGAGGACTCTGCACACATATTATCTCGTATAATCCTCAAAGTAGCCCATCGAGAGAGATATTATCACCATGTGCATTTTTCAGAGAGGAAATACCTTCAGAGAAGTGAAGTAACTTTCCTCTTAAGTGAAAGAGGCAAGATTCAAACTCCACTGGACTCCAGAGCCTTTGCTCTCAACAGGCACATCTTTGTCTCCAATCTGAGAGTGCTCCCCAGAGAGCACAGAGAGAGAGTGCTATTTAACCTGGGAGCGGAAGGATGAATGGGAGGAGGAGGGGCTTTGGCAAGGGGGTGAGGAAGGGGTCGGTATTTATGGCAAAGGGGGCAGGGGTGTGAGGGGACCCGGTGTGAGCACGCAGTGCTCGCTGCAGCACTGTTGGAGAGAGCCCAGGACTGGCCACAGGAGACTGGGTGCACCCGCACAGTGGAACGCTGGGCCACCGCAGGAAGAATAGAGGTGCTCACAACCGACGACCCGAAACTCTCCAGAATACATCAGTGGTAAGTGAGGGAGCAAGGCACAGAGCAGCGTGTCATTATGCCACTTTCTGGGTCAAAAAGGAGCGCAGGACGGGGAGTGAGTGTCTATTTCTATTTGCTTGTATTTGCATAAAAGCTCTGGAAGGAGAAACAAGACACTAAAACAGGGATAACCCCTTGCGTGGGACAGGGAGGGAGGGAGGCTGTCACCGTGGGCACTGAATGTGAGAACGCTTACTTGTTGGGAAAGTGATCATCAATAAAGGTTAGGGAGAGAAAGCGCAGGACACGGAACCACTGGAAGTGGATCAGTAAACTGGAGAGGGCGCAGGGCTGAGGCGGGGGTGGGGGGCGCAGAGAGAGAAGGAGGGGCCTGATTTTGCCCTTGGCCTTGCCCCGAGGTGGTGGGGAAGCAGGATGCTTATTTATTTATTCATGTATTTAACTTTTTATTATGAAAAATTCCAAACATGCACAAAAGTAAAAACAATACATCATGAACCTCCCCGTGCCCGTCACGGAACTTCAATGATTATCTGCAAATGCTCAATGTCACTTCATTTATTCTTCTCCCCGCCAAAACTGGATTATTTTAAAGCAAATTCTAGAAAGCATGTAATTTCATCTCTAAATACTTCCGTACATGCCTCTATGAGAGCTCTTTTTAAAACATAAACTCAAAACCATGGTTACATCTTTAAAAATTCCAGCAATTTCTTAATATTGTCAAGTATCTAGCCGGTATTTAAGTTTCTGCGATTGCTTCATGAGCAAATGTTTTCCAGTTGGTTCGTCTATTTCAGGCCAGTGCAGGACCCTAACTGGCCCACTTGGTGGGCGTGGTCCTGAAGCCTCTTTGGGCAGCAGTCCCCAACCTTTTTGGCACCAAGGACTGGTTTCATGGAAGGCAATTTTTCCACAGACCGGGAACGGGGGTGGGGATGGTTTGGGGATGATTCAAGCACATTACATTTACTGTGCAGCCAAACCTCTCTGCTAATGACAATCTGTATTTGCAGCTGCTCCCCGGCACTAGCATCACCTCCTCAGCTCCACCTCAGGTCATCAGGCATTAGATTCTTACAAGGAGCGCACAGCCTGGATCCCTCGCATGCGCAGTTCGCAGTAGGGTTCCAGCTCCTATGCCACTCTAATGCCTCCACTGATCTGACAGGAGGCAGAGCTTATGCAGTGATGCGAGCGATGGGGAGAGCTGTAAATGCAGATGAAGTTTCTTGCTCTTGCTCGCTGCTCACCTCCTGCCGTGCGGCCCAGTTCCTAACAGGCCATGGACCAGTACCAAGCTGTAGCCCAGGGATTGGGGAGCACAGTCTTTGGGTCTGCAGCCTCCTGCACCCCTTGTGCCTTTGTTCTTTCTTCTCGAAGAAGCCAGGTGGTTTGGCATCTGTCCCCTGCATTTTGTGTATTCTCTCATCCCCTGTGCTCTCTGTAAACTGGGAGATCCAGAGGCGTGGCCCAATCCAAGTTCATGGTTTTGCCTTTTATCTTTTGCGAGTCTACTAGACACTTCGTGGCTGGAGCGGACCCTCCCTCCCGGTTCTGCCCCGTGCCCTGCTGCCCCTGTCCTCAGGATGCTGAGATCAGTCGGTGGCTTCCCTCATTGCCGTGAGCAGATTAGGATTTTGGAAGGTCCTTGTGGCTGCAGAGTGGAGAACTCAGATCCCCCCCTCAAGTCTTGGATTGGCGGGCCTGAGGAAGTGGCCGTGGGATGGAGGGGAGAGGACGTATTTGTGAGATTAAAGAGATAGAATGGACAGCACTCAGCCAGCCACCGGCTGAGGGAGGGCTGTGGCTTGCCCATCCAGGTGCCCACCAGCCCCAACTTGAGGTCACAAGATAGAAAATGTGGAGGAAAATGAGGGCTGAGAGGCACAGGGCAGATTCTACTCTGGACACGTGGAATTTGAGAGCCTGGCACATGGCCAGGAGGGACGTCCAGTGGCCACTGGCTGGCCAGGGCTGACCCTCAGAAATGAGGCCAGGGACGAGGGGCGGATCTGGGAGGCATCAACACGGCCGGCACAGAAGCCCCAGGGGGGAGTGAGAGCTCCCAGGGCCAAAGAAGCAACAAGAGATGGGGCCTCATGGGGCACCCAGGAAGGGTGGGGCCTTGGGAGCAGGGAGAGGAGAGTCCTGCCCCGGAGTGGTCAGCGTCGTGTGCTGCCCGTTGTTCAGTGAGCACTGAGCACACACCCGTGGGATCCACCCACGAAGTGGCGGTGGTGGTCGTGGGGAGGCCACAGTGATGGGCAGAGAGCAGACACGGGGGTGCCGGGAGCTGGAGAGCAAAGCAGGGCGTCTGCCTCCTGTGCTGCCTGTCAGGGAACACAGAGGTTTTACAGGGAACCGATACCACCTAGGGAAGCCGTCTGGCAGCGTCGACGGTCTTGGAAGGGGTGTCTACCCCAGGACCCAGCCGCTCGACTGCAGGTGGATGCCTGGCAGAGACCCATGCACGCGTGCATCGGGACCGCAGGAGTGGCCTGAGCAGCTCCACTCGTGGTAGCCCCTTCAACGGCAGAGTGAATGAATGCGCCGTGATCCATCGCACAGTGCGCTCCTACTCAGCAATGGGCATGGACGGACCACAGCCACCCTCCACCTTACGGACGAATCCCACAGGCCAAGGTTGAGGGAAGGAGGGCAGACCCCAAAGGGCACACGCTGAAACCGTCCGTCTTCAGGCAACACCACCGTATGGTGTCAGAGGTCAGACAGTGGTGACCTTTGGGGGGGGGGCCCAAGAAGTCTTGGGGGACCTGTTTCTTGACCAGGGGCTGGGACGCAGGAATATCCAGTGTGAGGACACCCCACGAGCTGCACTCTCCTCTGTGGGCACATTATACTTGAATGAAAGCTTACTTTCAGAAAATAGCCAACTTCAGAGGCCCCAGTGACCTCTGAGACGAGCTCCACGCCCTCGGGCAGCCCCTTCCTGCTCTGCCCCTGCCTCCCAACCCAGCCCCTCTGCACCTCTCTGCCTGGGACGCCTCCCTCGGCCCATGCTGCGTCTGGCCGACAGACTCCTACACTCCCCACGGGGCCCTCCTGGGCCTAACCCAAGAGGAGGGAGGCCCAGGCCTCAATGTGAGCCGACTCCGCTCTAAGCCGGAAGGGCAAACACAGACCCCTCCTGCGGCCTCTACCCGCCTGCCTCCCTCCGCAGGGCCCCACAAGGGGAGGTGCCTGCGTCTGGACTCCCCCACTCATGTTTGTCAGGCTTTGGCCACACTCCAGGCTGAGGCCCACATTCCAGCGGAGGCCTGGAAGTTTCTAGAAGATGGTGCTCCCTAGGGAGTCAGGGCTGCAGCTTGGCTCCCAGCGTCAGCGTCACTTCCTCAGGGAGCCTGCCCGGCCAGGTTGCTGGCTCCACGGGACGAGCCGGGACCTGGAAGCGGGTCCAGTGTTGGCTGCTTCATTCTCTGAAGCTCAGGCAAGCCCTGTCTCCTCTCTGGGCCTCCTTCCTCATCTGCTAAAAGTGCCTTCCTCTAGGGCTGTCGTGACAGTTAAAGGAGTTGAAACAAACACTGAAATCCTGCAGCTCTGCCTCCGGCACGGAGCAGGGATCTGAGCACTTCTCCCCTTCTCCCCGGGCCCAAGCCCGTCCTGTCTGGACCATCAGGGTCCCTCTGCTTCTTCCTTTGTCCCCCCAGGCTGTGCGCACGGAGGCCAGAGGGATCAGATTGGGTCCCTCCTCGGTCAGAGCCCGCCTGCGGCTTCCCGTGTCCCCTGGAGCAAAGCCCAGGTCCTCACAGTCCCCAGAGGGCCTTACCCGGACCGGTTTCCTGTTCCTCTCGCCCCCTCCCACTGTCCCTCTGTCACTCCACTTTGGCTGCGGCTGCCCCTTGCTATTCTCGGAACACTCCCGGCACCCGCTGTCTCTGTGCCTGCTCTTCCCTCTGCTGGAGCCCTGTTCCCCCCGATGCCTGGCGGCCCCCCTCTTTCCATGCCTTTGCTCAGTGTCTCCTCTGTGAAATTTTCCTTGGCCCGGCGCTCATGGTTCCCCTCACCCGGCTTCAGTTTCCTCTGTGACTGTCACCACTGTCCGCCGCGGCAGACCCGTTACTCAGCCGCTGTCGGCTCCTTCCCACTAAAACAGCCCCACCCGGCAAGGACTCGGACTCTTTTCCAAATATCCCCACACCTAGAACAGAGTTTGTCCTACAGTAGGCGCCCAATGAGGGCTCTGGCTGGGGTCTCTCCAGTGACTCAGGGCCATGCCATGCCAGTTATGAACTATTTGAACATCACTTCCAGCTGGGAGACTCTTGTGTGGACCCC
>RJWJ010049831.1:0-10104 GCA_004363605.1 Indri indri | reverse complement strand
CTGGTTGTTTAAAGGAGCCTGGCACCACCTCCTCCCTCTCTTGCTCCCTCTCTCGCCAGGGGACACACCTGTTCTCCCTTCACCTTCTGCCTTCATTGCAAGCTCTCTGAAGCCCGCAACAGAAGCAGATGCTGGCATGCTTCTTACACAGTCTGCAGAACCGTGAGCCAAATAGACCTTTTTCTGATAGTAGCACAAAACTAATAAAAGAGGAAACAGTAAAACTTAAAAACCTCCTCAAACTCTTGATTCTAAACAAACCAAATGATTGAATCTTTAAATGAGCAAAAGTTAGCCCAGAGCTTTATAGAGGACTAAGAGCCAAGTTGCTCTGCTTTCTAGAGTGAGGGTATTGAAGCTGGTCCAAAAATAGTGAGTTATCTCAATTGATCACAGTCAGTTACAGATAGAACTCCTGTTCTACTCTTTCCCCCTTCTCACTACTGCACTTGATCAGTCTAAAATAAATAAATAAATAGATAGATAAAGTGAGGGGAATTGAGAGATGAGGGTTTTAGGGAAAAAGTAAACCAAGCAACCTGGGTGATCAAAGGACTTGTTAAGAAAGGAAAGGTTAATACTCAGTTTTATGTTATGTTGATGCCAAACCCATCCATCTCCTCTGAATGTCCAGTAAAGCCTGATATAAAACTGTCTGTGAGTAGGTTTTATGGAAAACCAAGGAGCTGTGTTCCACATCTGGGACCCTGAAAAGCAAAAAAAAGTGAACAGCTACAGGCAGGAGCTGGAGTCGAATGGGAACAGGATCTCAGACCCACAAGTGACAACTGGAATAGAAAACCCCTGGACTTTGCAGAAATGTTAAGAGACTAGTCTCTCCAAAGAACAGTGAATAAAGGCATTGAGCCAATTTTATATTAATGTCAAAGGTCTGGGTGACCTCAGGTACATCAAATTACACATTCATATCTATATTGTCAAAATTCAGCTAAGCAGTGCAAATTTTACCTTCAGGTTCAAAATTTAGTTCACAAACTGCATACATTTTGTTGCCAGGCTTTTATTCTAATCTTAATATGTATCCTGTTGTGTAGACATGTCTGTGCATCCTGGTTTCTTCATGCTTGGTGTAAATCATTGTTCTTTGTCCAAATCGGATTTGTAGATAACAAATATGGGTGAAAGGAACTCAACAGTGATAGAATCAAGAATGAAAATGACCTTGTAAAGTTTCAATAAGTATGGCACAATGTAACAGAAATGAAATGCAAAATTCTGCAATTATGCTCAAAAACTTACTTGTACGAGGATGGGTTAGGAGAGGCCTAGTTATCAGTCCAAATGAAAGGAGAGGCCTTGTGTAAGAAAACAGGAGCGTTTTCCTCTGAAGTTAGACCTAAGTTTTCATCTCTGCTCTGTCACTTACTAAGCAACAATTTTAGTAAGTTACTTATCGTTTCTAAGCTTCACTTATCTCAAATGTAAAATGGGCTGATAATAGCACTACTTGGAAGGGAGGATGCATGGAAAATGCTTAGCTAGTATTAGCACAGGAGGAGTAACAAGCATGTAGCAAGTGCTTCATAAATGTCAGCAATTGAGAGGATCCTCATGGCCCCCACCTCTACCAGGATTGGTCTGTGTGACCAATAGAATATGGCAGGATTGGCAGAACATCACTTCCAAGACACTGCAGCTCCCAGTGTCACTCAATCTGGAGGGCCATGTCATGAATGAAGAGGCTTGTTCAGTGAGGAACTGAAGCCTCCTGCCAATAGCCATGTGAGTGAGTTTGGTAGTGACCCTCCAGTTCCAGTCAAACCTTCAGAGTCAGCAGCCCTGGCCAACAACTTGGCTGCAAACTCATGAAAGACTAAGCTGGAAACACCCATCTAAGCCACTCCTGAATCCCTGATCTTCAGAAACTGATAAACATAAATGTTTGTTGTTTGAAGTTGCTAAATTTGGGGGTAATTTGTTATGCAGCAGTAGATAACTATTAATAGTAATCATTAGCCTGGTTGCTGTTACTTGACTACAAATACAGACTATCAGTGACTGCTAAAAAATCTAATGCAACATTTTAATAGGCTATTTGTCCTATTCATAGAAAGTGGCATCCTCCGTTCTCCATATGAAAGCACTTTGTTAAAGGCGTTTTTTTAACAGGGATTTTGACAAAAGTAGACAGGAATCATTAGGGGTGGAACTTGAAATCATAAAATTTAAGAAACTAGGAAGGAATTGGATAGTACATTATAACAAAAACATGAAAACTGAGGGTAGTATTAAATGTGCAAGGTTTAGAAGGTTGTTGCATACCAAGGGGAAAGGGAAGATGGCGTTCTTTCATGTCACTTCGGAAGTCCAATTGCTGAGGTTAATCAGTGAAAGTTGCAGCAAGAAAGGTGTAAGCTCAACATAGAACTTCCTAACATCTGGAGATGTCCAGCTACAGATGACATCTGTAGGATGTGAGCCCAGGAGACCTGGTTCAAGCCAAGGCTGGTGCCCATCTGTCAGGCTGCTGCAGACTGAACTCCAAGCCGTCCGAGTTGGTCTCTAAGGCTCCTTTCCACTCTAAGCACATCTAAATCCCCCTAGAAATGGCAAATTTAATCAGTTACTCTCACACTCTGTTATTTTTATACTCAGATCCTGTGCCCATCTGTTGTGTGTCTTAATAATACCCACATCTTTGGCTGGCTTATTAATTCAGTGTCACTACAGGGTCCTTTCTTCCATCCTCCCCCGCAGGCAAGATCTACTTGTCTCTCCCGTCTGACCATTTGCTGCTTCCTTTTTCTTTTTTGCTTCATTTATGTGTATTATTCAGCTTATGATAATGCTAGTTCTTACTAGCTGGTTCTTTTATAGAAGGAAAATGAATGTTATGGGCTGAATTGTGTCCCCAAAAATTTGTGTGTCGAAGTCCTAACTCTAGTACCTTAGAATGTGACTGTATTTAGAGATAGGGCCTTTAAAGATGTTACTAAGGTAAAACGAGGTCATACAGGTGGGCCCTAATCCAACATTGACCAGTACTGTTGTAAGAAAAGGAAATTTGGACACAGACATGCACATGCACAGGGGAAAGACCATGCGAGGACACAGCAAGAAGGCGGCCATCTGCAAGCCAAGGAGAGAGGCCTCAGAAGAAACCAAACTTGTTGAAACCTTAATTGTAGACTTCTAGCCTCCAGAATTGTAAGAATATACATTTCTGTTGTTTAAACCACCCAGTCTGTGGTCTTCTGTTACGGCAGCCCTAGAAAAGTAATACAACATGATATTTCCTTATTTTGTGGATGGGCTCTGTCTCAGCAATAGGAACAGACTGCCACTTCCTGTGGCCAAGGGACCATGGCTGCACTTCTGATAAACACCAGGTGCCACCTGAGCCCACTCGCATGTTGGATTTCTTCCCAAAATGACATAGGTCTTTATTTTTCTCCAGGTATTACTTACCATGCTTTCTTTCCTATTCTCTCCTATTCTCCTGTTCTTTGGTGCCATGCTGCCGCACCAAAATGTATTGTTGAGAATATAGCAGGAATTATCTATTTAAACAATGTGAAAGGGTTCAAGAACATAACATTTCCAATTCCAAAAATCTAGAAGAGGTGCTTTCAAGACCTTAGTAAAGTATTTGTAGATGATGTTACTGTAATTTGAAGTTCCTTTTTAACATAGGTAGCTGCTTTAGGATTCTTTTTGGCTTCAGTTAAAAAAAATACTTCTGCTAAGATTTAGGTTCAAAATATACACCACGCAAAAAATATGTACTTGTACATTCAGTAACATGATTAGTCAGGACTCTTGGTTGCAAATGACAGAGACATGACTCAAACTGGGTTTGGTCAAAATGGAACTGCAAGAAGGATGGAGCCGTGCCTGGGTCTCCCAGACTCCGGTGAGGCCAGGGCTCCACCTGCAAAGGAGACCGTCACACAGCCTGAGGAGACAAGATTAACTTCCTGGAGTTACCCACAACCAGCCTCCCATGCACAATTCAGAGAAACAAACTGATGAGTCTAATAAGAGAACCCCTGGTTGCCCAGAGTTTGACCGTGAAGGTGGGCAATTCATCAGTATTTGAGCCAGGACTTTGAGCTGCGTTCTCACACAGTGTTTCTCAGTTGTGAATAGTGTCAGCCAAAGAATGGAGGCTACTCTTCTCCATGAGTAGGAACAGGGTCTGGGCTCAACTTACTAACATTGTGGAATAAGTGATGGCACGTGAGCACAAGTTAAGTTCCTGGGGATATAGGGGAAAGACAAATGTATGTTCACTAATGCTATGGCTTGGATATGGTTTGTCCCCAGCAAAACTCATGTTGACATTTGATCCCCAATGTAGTGGTGTTATGAGGTTCGGCCTACTGGGAAGAGTCTGGGTTATGGGGGTGGATCCCTTGTAAATAGATGAGTGCCCTCCTTCTGGGGCGAGTGAGTTCTCACTCTTGTTCCCCCAAGAGCAGGTTGTTAAAAAGATCCTGGCTTCCTCAGTTTCTCTCTCTTGCTTCCTCACTCACCACATGATCTCTTGGTACACGCCCACACCCCTTCTGCTTTCACCGTGAGTTGAAGCAGCCTGAGCCCCTCACCAGATGCAACTGCCCAGTCTTGAACCTTCCAGCCATCCAAATTGTCAGCCAAGTAAACCTCTTTTCTTTATAAATTACCCAGCCTCAGGTACTCTGTTATAGCAGCATAAAATGGACTAAGACAACTAACTAGTGGGATAACGGTGGAGTTAACTCTACATCAGCCCCACTCTACTCAGACCCGAATCTGTAGCTGAAGGCTAGACAGAGGGGTATATGCTAACCCCTGCAGAAGCCTGATCCTGAGCCAGTCTCCACTCAGTCTCCCCGTCCTCTCTGTTCAAGCACCAGGTGCAGCGCTGTCGCCATTGTGGTTTTGAGATAGTCCAAAGAATGAGGCATGATTCTTTCTGTGCTATAGGGATGTTAAAAAAGAGAAAGGTAGAGGAAGAGGAGAAGAAAAATGAACAAAATAATATTGGTCTTGGAATCAGGAGGTCAAGGGGTTCCATACGTACCATGAAGAGAACAACGTCTTGTGAGCTGTGACTCTTTGCTGATAGAGCAGTTATATTAAGGGCGTCATTTTCCTTAAAATTGCCATTTTCAGGAACCTTTGGCTTTTCTAGGTTCATAATAAGTCAGAATTTGCCTCTCCCCTTTCTGTGCTCACCTAGCATCTTGTACATATCCCTAGCATAGCATAGCATAGTTATCAAAATGTCCATCTGCTCCAGGAGCCTGTTACTAAAGACTGTTTTGTTCGTATATATCTATATGACCAAAATGTGGAATACCGTCTCACAGGGCCTATTTAAAGGTTTGCCACAACTTCAAGGCTTAATAAACTGTTTCACTGATGCACTATGGTTGGACAAGAGCAGCCCTGAAGAAGACAGTGGTACCAAGGGGAGCTGGGTACATTCTGTCTGCCTTCAGATGACCCTTTATCAAGGCTGTACCCTCACTGCACCATTAGGATGCTCCTTCACATTCACTTCTACCTTGTCTCATGTAATCTTTATAATAATCCCATGAGATAAATGCTATTATTCCTATTTTGCAAAGATAGCAACTAAGACTCAAAGAGGTAACATGACTTGTGCAAGTTGGAAGGTGGCAGAATCAGGAGTTGCACACAGGTCTGTGCAACTTTTTACCCCTCCAGGTCCTACATTTTCATACTACACATTTTTCAATCCCCATGACATCTTGTTGCACGAATAAAGTGGAGAATGAAAGCCAAAGAGTGCTCTGTGCTTTACCTCCTAAAAAAGTACCTTGCACACAGTTTCTTGATATATATTTCTTTATTTAAATGCTCCCAAAGGGAGCTGACACAGCTTTGCTAAGGGGTGGCCCTTTCTAGTCCTCTTATTTGCTAACCAAATTCAGAAGCAGAGCCTGACAGTGGGATAATGATTTGACCTCATGGTCATCCAAAGAGTGCTCATGAAATTGGCAGTTTCCCAAAGGGTGCCATTTTATTTGATGCACAGTGTAGAAGACCCACAAAGGAACTAAATTATTGCTTGGTTTTTAGCTTGCTTTCTTCCTTACACCGAAATGACAGCCTCAGTCCTGTCTGAAAAATCCTTGATTCCTTCCCACATAACCTTTGCATGACCCTGCATTCAAGGCTGCACCCTTAGTACATAGTTAGGATACTCCTTCAAGATCACTGGGAACATTAGATTGTAGTTTTCTTCCCAAAGTGCCTACAATTTCTTATATTCATTTAATATAGAAAAATGACTTTAATAACCTCAGCAGCTCTGGTCACTGGCAGTATCCACAGCTAAGATTTTATGATTATAATTTTTCTTTGTGGCCACAAAAATAATGGATGCTTCCTTTTTTTTCACTAACGAATAGTGAAGTTCCTGAATGGAGAAGACGTATCGGTCTCAAGAGACTTGAACTAAGGTTTTTTCCTAGAAATGCATTTACAGTCCATCTGAGGCACATCTCAGAAGAAAGAAAGCCCCTCTTCCAATGGTTCCAGAAAGCCTTCTATATTAATTCTCATTGGCCCAGCTTGGTTTGTGTGCACACGTGTGGAGCCATTGGGTGGGAGTCAAGCCTATCCAAACCCACAGATTCGAGAGTGCAGGGGGCTGGAGGTAGGAGGGGAGTTAAGGTGGATATATTTTTTAATACATTTAACCCTTTTAGGCCTATTCCCCTCCCCCAAATAAAAAGCTTCCCAATATTTTTTCCACAATCTCTACATCCTCACATTTACAAGACTATTATATTCTATGTACTGTGCTTGAAGCAGGGTTAAAAGATAAATAGAAGTTGTGGCAAAGATGCTCTAAAGCCTAAAAAAGCCAAAGGAAAAATGGAGGAGGCAGAAGAGGCAGACAGAAAGAAACCGTGATGCCCAAAGACAAGAAGGAGCTGACACAACTGTACTGGCAACCGCGAGACAGGTGCCCCCTACCCTTTTGCTGTGAGACATTTGCAGTCAGTTCTGGATATGCTGAAGTGATGCTGCCTTGACCAGTGACAGAACTGCTGCAAGGTGCCGCTGGAGTCTGAAATCATCCCCACCTGCTCGCACTCCAGCAGCGCCAGCAGCCGCCGGCATCCACTGGAATGTTAAAGACAGATGTTGGAAGATTTTTTTCTTCTTCCTGCCTTACAATCCCTCGGTCCTTCTATTGGCAGAATGTAATTAGAAGCTGGCTGGTAAGGGAGCCTGGGAAATTTTATTTGCAGGCTTCCAGCCCCAAGGGGAAAAGGTACAGAAAGGCAGACGAGGGGCTGAGAGACGGTAGGTAGATAAGCAGATCAAAGCGAGTAATGCATGAAGTCCTCCCGGATCATGTGAGTAGATCACCTAACCCAGTTATGGGCTTGGGAAAACCTCCTGAGCCAATTCTGAAAACATACATATAAACCGGCCATTTATTCATTCAGCAATTACATACCCACCTATTATATACCGGACAAAAGAAGTGGGAGAGAGCAGTTAGAGGGAGTAGCTGATGTGAGACAGAAAGATTCCGTCAAATAATTGAAGCACATGGTAGGAGCGGGAAAGGGAAATGGTCGCGTGGTGGAGGAGATAACAGGCCCTGCTGAGGGTTAGAACTTGAGTCCTGAGAAAAGTATGAAGTTGCTGGGGGTGGGGTGGAGGATTCTAGGCAGGGAATGACATGCTCAGATAACCTGTGCTCTGGAGAGATCACCTGGGCTGCTGTGGAGAAAGTATCTCAGGTGGCGCTAGACCACAGACCATGAAGTCCGTGGTCACACAGGCATGAGACTGACCTTTGGGACTTGGACCTTCTTAGTGTCAGTCCCAGTGCCCTTTGTAGGAGGCTGCTCACCGTCCCCACGAGTTTGGCCCCACCTAGAGGGGTGCAAATATTCTGGAGATACTGTGAAGATGTCACATTTGAGAATATTAATGGAGTATACTTACTATGGAGAATACTTATTATGGAGAATACTTATTATGGAGAATTCAATTATGTAGCAAGAAACGTAGGTCTTTATGAAGAATTTAAAGACTGACATAGCTGGTAACAGAACATATTTATCAAAGCCCAGGAAGTGAGATATGAAGATCTTGCTCCCACTCCCATCCCCACATCTGTGATCTGTTAAAAGAATGGAATAGCAAGAAGAAAAAAGTATGTACAAGGAAAATACATGTGGCTTACTTCCGTTATCAGTTCGAGTTAGCGTGAGGACTTCTGGGGTCATTTAGGCTGGATGATGGAACAATATGCACCCAGTGTTCGCCCATGCTTGTGCTAAGACCCTCAGGTGAGCCCAAGAATTCCAGCACACAGTATTGATCTTCAAAGAACTAATGGCTACCTTTAGAAGGTGGACATTCTCCTTTGGATGGTAACACAGATATGCCTTAACCAAAATACCCACACGGCAAGAGAATTGAGAAAGTGGCTGGTATAAACACTCCGTCTGTAGAATTCCTGGACAAGCGACGTTGATTTCACCCTCTCAGGGCCAAGGGAGCAGATCCTGTGGGCCTGGCCTATGGCCCGCCGGGGCTGTCTTCGACAGCAGAGAAGGGTGTGAGGATGGGAGTCCCAAGGCCCTGCCAATGGGAATATTTTTCCAGGTTATCAGGCCAATAACACAAATCACTTTTTTGGAAAATTTTTATTTATTTATTTATTTAAATTCAGGATATTATGGGGGTACGAATATTTTGGTTGCATGAAATGCATTTGCCTTGCTCAAGCCAGGGCCACAAGCGTCTCCTTCCCCCATACAGTGCGCCCGTCTCCATTAGCTGTGGGTTTACCCGCCCCACCGGCTCTACCGCCACCCTCCCACCCCCACTACCTGACCAGCAGCCAGTGAATATTACTACCATGTGAGCACCTTAGTGTTCATCAGTTAGTACCAGTTTGATGGCGAGTACATGTGGTGCATGTTTTTCCATCCTTGTGATACCTCACTTCGAAGGATGGGCTCAATCAATATCCAGGATAATACAAGAGGTGCTAGATCACCATTGTTTTTTGTAGTTGAGTAGTATGCCATGGTATACGTATACTATCAATACATGAGTGGGTTAACAAAGAAATCAGTTTTGAGCCTATGATGGAAGCAAGGGTTAGAATCCGGAGATAAAATTGCTTTGTATTAGAGGTGCAAAGCCTGAGAGGCACCGGAGGTTGGAGAGTGACAGAAGCCAGAGACAAGGAGAGAGGAATAAAATTGACTTTGGGGGAAACTAATTCCAAAGCGCAGCCTCCTGCCTGATACTATACGTATTCCTGCTATGCTTCATGAGGGGCTGTAAGTTTGTTATTGATTGTTCCTATCTTTTTAAACTTTCTGTTATGGAAATTTTCTAACATATATAAAAATAGAATAGGGAGGATGTCCAGAAAGTATCCAGCCATGTAACCATTCTTGTTATGTTAATAATGGCTGGATACTTTGCAGACAGCCCTTGAATTATAATGTAGGCATCATCCACTTCAGTAGTCGATCTTGTTTCCTCTGTGCCCTCACCTTCCTCCCCCTACACCAGTGGATGATTTTAAAGCAAATCTTACACATCATATTATTTCATTTGCAAATATTTAGATATGTGTCATGAAAAGATAACTCCTTTTTAAACCAAATCTACAATCTCATCATAACTAAAAAATTAATTTCTTCATATCATCAAATAGTCAGTCAATGATCATTAACCTGACCATCTTATAAATGTTTTTTACAGTTAATTTGTTCAAATCAGGAGCCAAATAAGTAGTACTGATATGTTTCTTAACTCTCTTTTCATTATAGCTTTCCCTCTCCCTCTCTTTCTTCCCCATTGAAATTTGTTTAGTGATAGTTTTTAATATAATCTTTCTGATCATAAAATCAATTTTATGTTTTCATTTAAGACAATTTGGAAAGTGCCAAAATGCACAGTGTCATTGTTTTAAAAATCACCCAAGATCCTAACACCCAAGATTACCAACATTTTGGTATTATTTTTCCTTCCTGAGAAAGTTCAAGGTAAAAACTAAACAGAAAGAAAAAATAAGATCACCATCTTGTGGCAAGACCTATCATTGTCACCCTACCTCACCCCCTTTTCCACACTCTTTTCTTT
>RJWJ010049830.1:0-10146 GCA_004363605.1 Indri indri | reverse complement strand
GGGTCTTGCTGTTGTTCAGGCTGGTCTCGAACTCCCGACCTTGAGCAATCCACCCGCTTCGCCCTCCCAGAGTGCTAGGATTACAGGCGTGAGCCACCGTACCCGGCCCACTGTCTAGTCTTAACAAATCAATTTAAAACAAACAATTAGTGCTGGCTTACAAGTGAGGACTCACTAAAGGAAAATTAAGTGATTTGTCCAAGGTTAATGGTCAAGGTAATAACGGAGATTGGTCTCCTGATTCCAAGACCAGTTCTCTTTTTGCTAGACTACCTTATTGTTTAGTGAACCTGAAGAGATTTTTTAAATTATTGTTAATATGAGCCCAATATGTTTAAAGCACAGTGGCATTAATACTTTATGTTTCTAGGAATATCTTTTAAAAATGATTTTTCAAAAAACCATTAATCCCAAATAGATGGATGTCCAAAGGAAAAAACTCCAAGAAAATGTATAAAAGGAAATATTTTTTTTCTGTTTTTACAACCACATTTTCATACCTGGTTCTTCAGCATTAAGGATCATTAAGAGAAAAGAAGTTTGCTTATTTAATGCTAACAAATATTAATAAGAGTTGTATAGATTATTATTCTTTTTTATTGCAATTTCATATTGCCAAGATCAAAAACAAGCAACCAGAGTGAAACTTGACTAATTGCCCAAACTTTAGAATTGGACCAATTGTCCAAACTTTAGAATTGATCAAAACTAATGGAAGAGAAATTTCCTCATCAATATATTTTCTTCTTGTCTCCAGAGTGAGTAATTGTTCTAGGAATCAGAGGTAAGCCGAACTTTGAAAGTTGGGATGAGATGAGTCCTCGGAGTGTAAAAAGATTCTTGAAGGTAAGCAAATGTAATTGAACTCAGAATGGGGCTGAGGCAGGTCGTGCCTGAGGCTCCACTGGGCATCACATCAAGATTCTGGTGGGACTTCAAGAGTGCTAAGAGTGCTCAGTCTCAGACACTCCCTCTCTCTCATTGTCCCCTTTTTCCCATTCCCTTCCATTTAACAACCTGAAGTAACTATTATTTTTGACACAGGGTTTCCCTATGTTTTCCCAGCTGGTCTCAAACTCCGGGGCTGAAGTTATCCTCTTGCCTCAGCTTCCCAAGAAACTGGGACTACAAGTGCCATTGTGCCTGGCTGAAGTCACATTTTATCAAACTGCTTGTCTTCAGTTCAGATCGGTTCCAAAGGCCCGCTTCTATATTTTATACTTTAATGAAATATAAACATAGGCGAAAGAAAGCGAAATGTTTGGAAAGTTAGGTCCTAGGTATGTGAAAAGACAATTTATAATAACTATGATTCAAAGTAATTAGGTTTACGAATTTGTATGTATCTGACAATGTCAAAATACTTCTATGGCAGAATTCAGTGTCTAGGACTTCAAAGTGTATTTAACTGAAAGCTAAGAGTCATAATCTGTATTTGCTTTTGTTCTTTAAGTTCGTATCATACATGAATAACAGGCACAGGTTAATTTGTCTTTATAGTGAACTTTTAAATATATGCATTTAAATATTTTTCCACTAGTTTTCCTGGAAAGGACATAGTTTTAAGCACTGATTTAACTTAAGACTTTCTTTTAACTCAGACTCCATTTTCCTAGTTTTAATTAATAGATCCTCTTTTGGAATAGAGAAGGCTTTCTGGTGTTTGGTAATGTTTTGAGTCTGGAATTTGTAAAGCATGACAATTTGGAAAAAGAAAAAAGCATAACACATATTACTAAAATAAAATTCTTCATTGTAGCCAATTGACATTTATGGGGGACTTATTCAGTTTAATTGATAAATAGATGAGAAGTCCTAAAATTCACTGAAGTTTATTACCCATTTGTTTTTGTCAAATCATTCTAAGTGTCTCTGGATATATGGAGCTGTAGAGAGAATTAATAAAAACTGATAATGCTCTACAGTTGGATTTTGATGTTAACATCAAAAGCACCAAATTAAAAAGGATGGATTTTGTGAGAAAGGGAGAAAAGATCTGCATTTTTTTTAATTTCATTTTTCTTCTTGAAATATTTTTGGGGGAAAGAAGAATGAAAAAAGCCAAAGTAGAAAAGAGGTAAGAAAAGAAACAAAAGGATAAATACACATTTCAAAAGCATTGGAAACAAAAATCAGGAGAAGACATTTTTCATTGCGACAAGATAAGGTGAACATCTCCAGACTGAGAGGAAAGAAAAGAAGTGAGTTTCAAAGGCCGAGCTACCTGCCCTGCATACCTAATGACCAAGTCGAGGCATTGGAAACCACCGAATGAATCAGACTGCAGGAGATTGATGAAATCATGCACCTTCTGCTGCCGATTCCCAGGAGTGACTCTCCCTTCCACACTTCTCTCCCCTGGTGTCCTAGCACCTCCACATGTTGTTCTGAAGGGGAGTGAGGAAATGAAAGCAGGACCTGGGGTTAGAATACTAACTCGTCACCACTAAACGAAGTCATAGTCAAGAGATTTCTTCTGTTTTCTACTCTTGCTAACAAGTCAGCTGGTCTGTTCGCTGAGCCCCCCATCCCCCATCCAGAATTAAGCATGGGTAGAAAGGAATTTACAGAAGAGATTGGACTGAAAAATAGAATGGCAACAAGAGTCGACTAAATTTAAAACTCCTGCTTCCTAAGAGATACAGATGGCAAGTTTGTTATAGTTAGCTCATCACTGGAGGTTTTTAAATAGACCTGGTTGAGAATCAGCTTATGAACATGTAGCCATTAATATACAATAAATCTCTACATAACAAATAGCAGTGGGCAAGAAATATAATAGATAGCTTCACACTCATTTTTAACAGTAGGCTTAAATGGGCTCAACTTAAATGAAGTTTTCGGGAATGATGTGTTCAAATTATGTATTTGCATGTGTGTATTCTATTGGAAAAAAGCCCACATATCGTGTAATAAGTAAAGATGTTTTTCTTCTTAATGATTCTGTCCAGCTTCTTGTTTTGGATGTAAAAAATATGTTTAATGCAGCACTAGTTTTAGGTTCTCTTACAAAAAATCAACATAATGAGGTGGGGAAAAAAGAAAAAAAAAACACCAAATATTCAAACCAACATATGCATGAGATAATACGGACTATATATTTTTTGTATTTTTCCTTTGCCAATTAGAGTTATTGCCTAGAAAGCCTTTTTGTAACAAAAATGTGTTTTTTGAGGGAATTAACAATGATCTAAGGTTAGGAATTCAGTATTGATGTGCAATTACTCTTCTATTCTCTGAGGAGAGCGTGGCTTTTGGGGAAGGGACTGACTGAGAAGGCTTTGGTGAGAAAATGCTGAAATGGCACATCACACACAGCCTGACTCCCCCCCAGGTGAGTCATCCTTACCTGGTGCTGGAGCGGCTTTCTGAGAGCCCGACTGGTGTGCATCTCTCCTGTAGGCATCACTATGTTTAGAATCCGTAGCTAGAGAGCTCAGGGCTCCTTGGGATGATATTTTTAAATGTGTCATCACTCTAGACATGCTCTCCCTCCCTCTCCAGCTGCTTCAGCCTCCCTCATACTTTCACACATCCGAATGGAAAAGAATCAAGAAAAATCACATGCCAAAGAAACCTGTGGCACTAGTCTCATCCGGAATGTTAAGCTCTGGACTTAGAAACATACTAATAGCTCTCCTGGCTCTTGTGCTTAGCGAGGTTTGAATTTTTCTGACAGCTCAGCAGTATGATGTACAGCACTGTATTGGGCTCATTGTTCAATGTAAGCCTCGGGGAAGAATACAGGAAAGTCCAGTGGATATTTTTTCCTTCATTTTTGAGAACAGGCTTTACAAAGGTTTGCATGCTGAAATAGGAAATTCTGGCAATTGCTAGCTGTGAATCTGCTCCATGTTATACCGAGTAATGATGGAGTATCATGGGGAAACCCAGGCCTTTGTTCTAGCTATGCAGGCATCTTTGGTGAAGTCAACAGTGACGAAATAAAGCAATTCTGTATGTGGAGTATACATGTGAATAAAACATCATTAGCATGTCATTGGTATGAGAAATCTTTGTGGATAAGGGAAAAATTTTCCCCTGCTATATAGTTTGATTCTTATCTCTGGGGTCTGCTTGACAAACCTGCATTATTTTATATTCTTTTGGATTTACATGACCCTAGGAGATGGTATGGATTCAATGTTGAGGGAATTGATTAATTAGCAGCTTTGTTAATTCATTTAATATCACTTACCATGTACCTGCTTTGCGAATTTGAGTATCTTACATTGCTGTGTACAGTGGATATGAGTTAAAAAAAAATGAAAGATGGCATATATGTTTCCTAATACATAGCTAGGGAAGCTAGGATAGGTATAATGAGTAAACTTCCAAAATAAGACTTAATAATAACTTGGCATAACCAAGAATTGCATCATTAAATGTTGGTTGATGGGTATGGGACTGTGGAATCAACGTAGGCTTACATAACAAGAGAAGATTTAAGAGTAATTTAAACTAGCAGACATAGCATCAGTAGAGTTAAAAAGGATGATGGAAGAAAAAGGTGCTCACTTGCAGCACAGGGACTATAGGGTCAGTGAGACAAAGTGGAGGCTCCGGGAAGAGAGTGGGGACAGCCTAGGCTGCTGGGATAACATGAAAGACCCTGAAGGAGCAGTGTCAAAATAACCTCCAGGAGCTGTGTGTTATCCTGAGAGTGGGATGCCGCCGTTGTATGTTTTGGAACACAGCGGTGGTATTTTAGAAATGGTTTTTGGACAGATGAATATGGCAGGGATTCTTGAGTAAATGGAGATAAGGAAATCCTGGAAGCAAAGATATTAGCTGGGCAGCACTTTCTCTAATTCAGAATGAGTCTAAGGAGGGCTCAAAGTTGATCATGACCAACTTAATGGAAAGAGGCTATTTGAGAAATATTATTATGAATAACATGACACCAACTATAGGGGATAAAAGTAGTAATATTGTCCTCTACTTACCCTCCTTAGTGTATCTGAATTCTTACAGGCAAGTGACAAGCAAAGAAAAGGTTCCAGACATGAAGTAGGATTAAAACTACACTTGTAACAATAATACCTGTAGTAATTTATTGAGTTCTTATCCAATGGCAAGTAGTGTGCTAAAAACTTTATACGCATGTCCTTATTTAACCTCCAACACCCCACAAATAAATTAATATTATTTCCCACAATTCAGAAATGAGAAAATAGAGGTGTAAAAGTTTAAATAAACTTGCCACAGGTCACCCATTCAGGATTTCAAATTATGTCTGACTCTCCCACAAAGCCAGGGAAATTCTTGTCTTGCATCATATTTCACCTTGCAATAAACTCCTGTGTTCTCAGTGCTCTTCTCTTAATAATGTAACCCAAGTTTGCATTATTCCTTTATTTTATCTATTTTCCTTGCAGACAACTCACACAGTACATCTCTTTCTCACTGATTAGTTCATATCGTATCCACCCTGTCTTGAGATATATTTTGTTTTTGGAAAGTACGTATTGTCGGTTCAGTTATTTAAAATACAAATCTGTCCATTGTTGTACACTTTTGAATTGTTTAAATTATGATGCCTGATATATTAATGATCTGTCCACTACAGCTGCAGAGCTCTGCCACACCTCCCCGCTCCCCTCGCACGGAAAAATTGCCTTCCATGAAACTTAGGAAGGGGGCGGTACACAGCAGGAGGCAAGCGGCCCCTGGGAAAGCAAGGGAAGTTTCATCTGTATTTGCCAAAAAGGTTAGGGACCACTGCTAGTCATTTCACTTTCACATTTGTAAGCAAATTGTATATACTCACATTCATATTACTGATATGAAAACAAGTTGAGAGCAGAGGCCTATGACATACAATTGGGAAATATCGATCCATTCATCAACACTTTCTAGGGCGCATTTTCAAAGTAGTCATAAATACATCGATGTTATCTACCCTTTTCCATTTTGACCATTTTTTATGTATGTAGCTTGACTGGCTTCATTTGCTCTTAGTGGATTCCTGCCTATTCTAAAGATAGCTCAAATTTCTGTTTGGGTTTATTCACACTGGGAAGAGATACTAATGCCATCTTGAACACATAATTATGATGTTATTCACTTAACTTGAATGAGTTAAATGAGTAATAAACTGTCCAGCTCCTTTTGTTGTGTTACCCAGAACTATTTCTTTTGACACACATTATAATGAGATGGTTTAAGATGGTTAGGGGTGTACAACTGGCATCCTAACAGAATTTTGTTTGTTTTTCTTTTGTAATCCAAAGTGACTCTTACTGAAATTAAAATTGTGCCCTGGAGTACTATATTAGCACTGCAGTCTAACTACCTGAAGTAATTGTACAAAGATGAGCTGAGCTGGTAGTGCCATATTTACAGACTATACATGAGGCTGTGTTCAGCCTTGGAGGGCCAAGAATGGAAATATGAGTGATAATACCTTGAAGACAAAATTATGTAATTGCTTCTTTTAATTTACCAGCGAAAAAGTCCTTGACTCTGTCACCATGTAGAAAAAGAAGAGTAAGTATTTAGGCTCATGGAGGGCCTGCTCAGGGCCAGATGTTTTCCAAACACTATTCATTTGAATCCCAAATAAACCTATGTGTAATTATTACCATCCTTGTTTTACGGAACACAATACCAAGGTTCAAGGAGTTTATGGTACTGACCAAATATGGAGAGAACTTTAAAATATGTAGGATAATAAACTTTTTGGGTGGATGAAGATAATTGCCCTAAGCAATTTTTATAGGCAGAGTTCTTATTTCACCAAAAAATAAAAAATAAAAATAAATAAATAAAAGGAGCTTCAGAAAAACTTTTAAAATCTCTGACATTTTTTTCCTGGTAGAAATTTCTACTTCATCGAGGCTTAATATAAATCCTCCATATCCTAGCATTGCTACTGGGCTATAATTTCCTAGGATCCTGACTGTACTTTTTATCATCCATGCTCCTTTCTCTAGATTTACTCAGGCAGAGCCAATGAATGAAGGTTTCCTCTGATAAGCAATCTGTTCTACTAGCATCAAAGAGCATCTAGGACACATACCCTCATGGATTTTTGACTGTGCAGTCTGGCATGAGGAGAGCCAGCCTCGTATGTGCATGTCCCCACACCAGCCCACATCTCACAGTCTGTCAGCCTTGGAACCTCCATCTGTTCCCTCACCCTGGCCACTTTTGGCCTTTTGCATTTAAAGTGTACCAATATCTAAATAATAATGATAACAATAATAGAAAGCAAAACTGTGAATATCAAGTTTAAAGAGACCAGTATAAAACCAGTGCAGGTATATCAAGTTCTCAGGGATCATTTCCAGTAAATTTTCTCCCATGGGACTACATTCCAAGGAATTGATTGACTCTCAACCAAGGTGATTTGACACAACACTGAGGTGTAGCAGAAATTTATTACTGCTACGACTGGTATGACTACAATTTTAACTACAGCGACAACTTCTATGGCTGGTACTATTTCAATTACCTTGGCTATCATCAAACACATATAGGGCATTTAGTACCTTCCAGAAACTGCACCAAACAGTTCACATGGATTATATGTTTAGCCTTTGAAAAAACACATTGAAGAAGGAACTATTTTTATTCCTTTTAATAGAAAAAAAAAAAAAGAGGCTCAGAAATTTTAGTAAATAGCCCCAAATCACACAATTGATAACTGATCAAGTGGATTTAAAGCCTGACCATCCTCTGGCTACTTCTCCTCTTGCTGCTGCTGGTGTCTGCACAGGAAACTCAAAGTCACATCCGTCTAACCAAAAAAAAACCTATGGTCTTAACTATTACATCATGTTGTTCAATACAGTACTAATAACTAAATGCTAAAAGTTGAATATTCTATCTAAAAACGCATGTAAAAAGAAAGGAAGGAAGGAAGGGAAGAGGGAAGATGGCGGAGAGGATGAAAGAAATCTTCCTTTCCAACCTGATTTTTATAGAGTGAGGTATGACAATGGCAAATAATTATTCACTTCTGAAAGAATATTTTTTAAAAATACAATTGAATACAAAACAATATGCTAAATTTTGGAATATAACTCAATGAGGCAAAAAAGTGCATCTATATATTTAGTCTAAGGAATTAGAGGAAATTCAAGTTATTCCTATTTCTTTAAATTTTCTTTTTTCCATTTTATTGAGGTATAATTGACAGATAAATTTGTATATATTTAAGATGTACCTATAATCTTTCTAAAATCGATTTTATTGCCAATAGCTATCATTTGGATATCCCTGCCAAAACTCATATTCAAATTTGATTGCCAGTGTACCAATATTGGGGGATAGGGCTATTAAGTGGTCATTAGGTCATAAAGGCTCTGCCCTCATGAATGGACTAATGTCATTACTGTGGTTCAGTGATCGTGAGAATGAGCTCCTGATAAAAGGATGAGTTCAGCCTGATTTGCTCTATCTGCTTTGAGTGTTTGTTTTTGCCTTTGCTTTCTACCTTCCTCTGGGGTAACCCTAGCCAGATGCTGGCACTGTACTCTTGGACTTCTTAGCCTCCAGAACCATGAACCAACTAAAGTTTTATTGTTTATAAATTATCAGTCTGTGGTATTCCATTACAGCAGCAGAAAACTAAGACAGAAAATTCATACTAAGAAGTGGGGTTGTTGCTCTAAAAAATACCTGAAAATGTGTGAGCAGCTTTGAAACTGGGTAATGATTAGAAGCTGGCAGAAATTTTAGGAGTAGTCTAGAAAAAAATACTATATTGCTGTGAATGGAGCATTAAGGGAAATCCTGGTAAGAGCTCAGAAAAAAAGAATAGCTACAGAATATAGAGAAAGTCTGAATTTTCTTAGAGATTGTGTAAGTGGTCATGTTCAGAATGTTGGTAGAAATATGGACAGTAAAGGCCATTCTGATGAGATTTTAGATGAAAAAGAGAAAATCTAACTGGAAACTAGAGTATATGCTATCTTTGTTATGAAGTGGCAAAGAACTCAGCAGAATTGTGTTCATGTCCTAAGACTTTGTGGATATTCAAAATTCTTATTTTGGTTTTCTTTTGAACTCTGAGTTCCTTACTACTGAATGGTGCATTGAGTGTGGTTTTGTTTAGGAACATGGTTTCTGTGCTCTCTTTGTGGCATTTGTGGTTCTTGCCATGGTCCCTTGCTAGGAAAATGCTTAGGCCAAAGAAAAATGCTCCATCTCCCATATTTTTGAGAGGCTAGATAATTACCCTTAGCAAACCTGGATGAGTTTTTGACATACCAATCTGTTTCCTATGCTTTCTCTTCCTTATCATATGTATAACTAGTTTTAGTTGCTAGATTTGATCACATTTTTTCCTTGTTCTTTTTCTTCTTTTCTGGCATATTTGTTTTCCTAATATAGCTCTAAATTTTGTGCCGTAAATTTTCCTATGGTGGGCTATATGAGATCAATGAATTTTGAGTTGGCCAAAAGTATCCATCCTAAATTCCTGATCTCCTTCACTGCTGAGTTGAATAATCCCATACTTGAATCATCTCCCGCCCTCCTTTTTGTTAACCACAGTGTAAAACAGTCTAGCCATGATCTCAGCTGAGATAAATACAGGTAAAGAAGTAAGCATCTCTCTGGCCTGCCCCATAAGAACTATTTTTAAACAAATCAAATAACTGATGATAGAAAATTCTCTTTTATTATAAGAATGACACCTAACAAATTCAAGAGGAATGAATGATACAATTCAGAAAATTCTCTTTTATTATAAGAATGACACCTAACAAATTCAAGAGGAATGAATGATACAATTCAAATGAAATAGTGTATCAAAACAATGGCAATCAATGTCTGCTAATCCATTAGGTACAGGATGATTAAATATTTAAAATAGCGTGTCAGGCTGACACCACTTGAACCTATTTTTCAATCTTTACTAAAAGTATACAAATGGAAATACTTAGAACTATTTAAATTTATTAGAAGTTTTGTACCTGAATATAACTGTACCTCTAGAACTCCAACTTATAAGATATTCAGGAGATAGAAGAACATTTTAAACAATATTACATTTTACACAATGTGAAAAATTACACCAGAGAGATGACCCAGTTTCTACAACACATAAATGGAGAAAAAAGTGGAAGAGGGAACTGCTCCAGATAAAAAGAGATCTCAGAGAATATCAATCCAATTCAATGTGTGACCTTGGTTGTA
>RJWJ010049829.1:0-10110 GCA_004363605.1 Indri indri | reverse complement strand
CTATTCAGCTTTAAGAAACAATGGTGATATAGCACCTCTTGTATACTCCTGGATAGGGTTGGAACGCATTCTACTAAGTGAAGTATCCCAAGAATGGAAAAACAAGCACCACATGTACTCACCATCAAATTGGTAGTAACTGAACAACACATAAGTGTACATATAAGAATGGCATCTATTGGATGTCGGGTAGGGAGGGGGGAAGGGGGAGGGGCGAGGGGGAGGAAGGGACGGATATATACATACAGAAAGAGTGCAATGCACACCATCCGAGAGATGGGCACGCTTGGGACTGGGCTTTGGGGAGAAGGGGGGGCAAGGGCAACATACGTCACCTAAACATCTGTACCCCTATAGTAACAAACAATAAAAACAAAAAAAGAAAGGGTGTTGACAAATTTTTAGGAACTCATACAATTGTAGAAACAACATTTTACTCATACAACTATAACCTAGGGAAGTGTTAAGTATCCCTTCTTTATTTGACAATGCCTTTTCATGAAATTCAACATATCAAATATACCAAATATTTTTAACATTTCTCTTAAAAGGTGAAATTGTCCAGGGGCTCTCTAAGAAATGTAAGTCATTTGAAGAACAAGATTTTATTTAGGATTTGATTTGAGGATGTTGTTGAAAACATCAAAAGATTTGAACACTTGACTAAACAGGATCACAAATCACTATGAAACAATACTTAGGCTCTCCTAAATAATCTAGAACATGATAAAAGTTAGCATAAAGCACGGGAAATTATTCCGATAAGACACGAAATCTTGGTTTCCCAGGCAGATTACTCAAAAGGTAAAGAAAAACCTTTTACAATCTCTTATTAAGAACAGACCAATAATCCAAGAGAAGTTTGTCATTCCAGTTTTGTATCAGTATGATATTAAAGTTCATTTTCTAATAAGCTTATAAATAAATCCATTGAAATCTTAGCCAACTTGACCACACACAAAATTCCTTTTCCACAAACTTTCTACAAATTTTTAAATATCCATTCTGGTTCTGTCCCATTTTTTTCCTTTTTCTCCTTCTGGAACAACCAGAATTTTAACACCAAAAGAAGCTAGGTATCATCTCAAGTTATTTCCCTGTTAATTATTTTTAATCTTATTTGACTAGTAAAACCAAGTAGAATAAAAATGTATGTCCATATTATACTTAATGCTGATAACTCAGAAGATACAGCTATTTTTATTAAGCTAATAATATTAAACCAGTCTTAATTGCCAAAGATTTATCCAAGACATGTGAATTTGGAAAGTGTGTCTTGGGTTTCTATATTTCTGGGAGTTTTAGGAATATTTAATTTATATACACATTCATTTATCTCTAAGCAAATTTGAGCAGAACTCCATTAAGGTATTTTATAATTTAATTTGGTAATACCATTTGGAGGTAGAAAAATATCATGTATATATAACAGACATATATATGTAAACATACATGCATAAACATATGAACAGATGAAAACATTGATCATATAGATTTCATTCTCAAATTGTACTCATGAATCATGCAACACAGTAATACAAAACTCACTGGTTTATCTCTACTATATATGTATGTGTGTGTATGGTGGAGATAGAGACATATATTTTTTCTTTTATTTTATTTTTTAAATTGACATTATATATTTATTATGTACAACATGAAGTTTTGAAATATGTATACACCATGGAATGGCTCCTTTAACTAACATATGCATTACCTCAATATTTTTTATGGTGAGAACACTTAAAATCTACACTTTTAGTGATTTTCAAAATATAATGCATGTTATTAACTACAATCACCATGTTTTTTTTTATTTCAGCATTTTATGGGGGTGTTTAGGTTACATATGTTGCCTTTGCCCCTCCTCCCCACCAAGTCCGAGTTTCAAGTGTGTCCATCCCTCGGATGGTGCGCATTGCACTCTTTGTGTATGCATGTACCCGTCCCCTCCTCCCCGTTCCCCCTCCCCCCTGCCCAACATCCAATGGATGTTATTCTTATATGTGCACTTATGTGTTGATCAGTTAATACCAATTTGATGGTGAGTATATGTGGTGCTTGTTTTTCCATTCTTGGGATACTTCACTTAGTAGAATGCATTCCAGCTCTATCCAGGAGTATACAAGAGGTGCTATATCATCATTGTTTCTTAAAGCTGAATAGTACTCCATGGTATACATACACCACATTTTATTAATCCACTCATGTATTGATGGACACTTGGGTTGCTTCCACATCTTTGCAATTGTGAATTGTATAATCACCATGTTGTATAATAGATCTTTTGAATTTATTCATCCTAACTGAAATTTTGTATCCTTTGACCAATTATCTCCCTAATCCCCTACCTTCCCATCAGCCCCTGTTAACCATCATTCTACTCTCTACTTGAGTACAACTTTTTTAGATTCCACATATAAGTAAGATCATGTGGTATTTGTCTTTCTGTGTCTGGCTTATTTCACTTAATGTGTCTTTCAGATTCATCCACGTTGTTGAAAAAGACAGGATTTCCTTCCTTTTTAAGGCTGAACAGTATTCCTTGTATTTATGTATAACTACATTTTCTTTATCCATTCATCCAATTTAGGTTGATCCCACATCTTAGCTATTGTGATTACTGCTGGAATAAACATGGGAGTACAGATCTCTCTTCGACATACTGATTTCATTTCCTTTGGATATACACCCAGAATTAGGATTGCTTGATCATATGGTAGTTCTATTTTTAGTTTTTTGAGGAACCTTCATACTGTTTGCCATAATGGCTATACTACTTTACATTCAGCAACAGTGTGAAAGGCTTTCCTTTTCTCCACATCCTTGCCAACACTTGTTATCTTTCATCTTTTTGATAATAGCCATTCTAACAGGCACGAAGTGATTAAACTTCATATTTTTATCGAAATTCTGTTTCTGACAAAAATTGGACAAGTTGAGGTTACCAACTTAATAAGGGCTAAAGTTTTTTGTTACAAATATTTGTAGAGGATACCTTTAATATTTTCTTTTGCCCTGATATGTAATCTTATGGAGGCCACAGACTACATTTAGGGGAAAGACTAAGGAGACATTAAGCAGCTGTCTAGATGTCTCCAAAGCTGATCTGAATAAATAAAATATTGTATTTCTAATTAGCCTTTTTCCTTTTCAGCCTCAGGTAGTTGCTTTTGTGAGATCCTGAGTCCCTCGAGAGCTCCTGATGGGGACAGGGCACCTAAAGTTCAAGTGACTGTAGGGAGCTGAGGGGCTCAAGTGGGAAGGGAGAAGTCTGGCAGGGGTGGGCAGAGGGATGGATGAGGTAGGGGTTTGAGGGGCACATATCAAAGAACTCAAGGAAGCTGAAGAGAAGACTGAAGGTGGTAAGAGGAGAAAGGAAAAACGGAGGTGATGGGAAGGGCGAGGTCTTAGAGGAACCAGCCTGGGGAAATCTTAAGTTTCCCCCAAAGGCCACTGAAGTTCCAACTTATCCTCAGCAAAATCATGCCAACAAGAAGGAGGTGGACAAAGCTGGCAGTGCATATAGTCAGCAGGGATTCAAGAAGGGGATTACAGCTGACTGACAAGTTCCCATGGGAGAAACAGTGTCAAATAGAAAGAAAAGAGACGCCTCACAAAGGGCCAGGAAAAAAAAATGTCTGGCCTAGAAGATGAAGAGTGGATCCCTACTTGAAACAAGAGAGCCAGGAAGAATTTTCCAGCCCAGAACCAAGCCCAAGAGTCAGGTAATGAATTATCCTCACTTCAAAGAGCCAGGAAGAAAGACTTCAGCCCAGCAGATATCTTTCAAAGGAAAAAGCCTGGGTCTCTAATCCAACTGCAAAGAGTACATTCAGAATCTTAAGAATGAAAATCTGTCCTTACCAGCTTCAACGAACATTTGTCTGGAGCAGTGGTTCAGGGATCTGACTCACCAATAGATTCTGGATCAATCAGTCAGAAGTGAAGACAGAAGCTTCAAAGGTGTACACTTTGAGTCCTAGGTGAGAGGTCTGGGTGTCCAATGATGAATCTGATCCTATCCAAGTCTCAGATACCATAACTGTTAAAGAAAAAATTATTCATGACACTTCTTAAAGAACAATAAGACAGAATTTATTCATAACCATTGGAATAGGAATAAGGACCACTAACAATAGAGTTTTGCAGTGATGGAGAGAGATTGGGTTCAACTTCAAATACAAGGAAAAGTCAGAATTTATTGCCAAGGAGCAAGGTGAGGGTCAATGGATAGAAAATCACTAAGACAAAACATCAGGGTAAGGTAGGATTCTGGATAAACTGAACTAACAGGATTCTTACTAAAGGCAGGCAGGATGATTAGCAACACCTGGAAGACAGTGGCAGCTGAGGAACCTGATTAGATATCGAGGGCAATCAGATATCACGGATGGGGGATTCTGGCTAAATTGACTTAAAAGGATTCTTGATAAAATTAAACAATGCTTGCCCCAGGAGTTTGAGGTTGCAGTGAGCTATGATGACACCACTGTCCTGTAGCCTGGGTGACAGAGTGAGGCCTTGTCTTTAACTAACTAAATAAATACATAAATACAAGTAAATAATTAATGCAGAGACTAACCCGAAGCCAAAAAACTCAGGACCTAGTTGAGAAGAGAGTTCGGAGGAGCCTGAGTAGAGTTCGGTCAAGGAGAAAATCTTCCTCAAGAGCCTGGCCCCAAATAGGATTAGGTCACTTCCTCCAGAGAGGCAACAGAGCTCACAAGTGCAGATCGAGCTTCATTGGGAAGTAGTGAGCGTTCCTGTCTGATTGCTTGTTTTTTCAATGAATTATCAGTGAATATCATCAGAAGAGTTGGTGCTAGTGCTTGTTTGGGTTAATGTAGGTAAAGGAGAGAGAAGATACAGGTGTGGAGGATGCAGACACTTTGTCCATTACTGGGTTGTTGCCAGGAGGGTAGGGAGATGGGAAAAACGAGCAGAGGAGGTGTGTTTGAGGAAAAATGTTTATAGCTCTGGGTAAGCTGGATAAGGAAAGGGCAAACTAGGTAAGGAAGGGCCTAGCGGATGGTGAGAAACGTGGTGTGGTCAGTGGACTGGAGGCCTCCATGAGGTTCAAAGCTGTAGGGGAAGGAGCTGGAAGGACAGGAGATAGTCTTCCTGATGATGGGAGATTATGCAAAAATAGGACATCATGGAGGGGCGCAGTCTTCTTTGAGGCCCAGGGCATGAACCTGGGCGGGGAGATTTAGGTGGGGAGAAGGAGAACATTGCTGAGGACATAGCGGCTCCGGTGGTAGCCTGGCCAGCCTCGTGGACGCTGAGGTCGCCAGGAAGGATCAGAAGGCAGAGGGCTGAAAGGAAAACCGTGAATGCTCCACGTGAGAGGTGAGAGAAGAACAACAGGGGATTGGCACCGACCTCACTTGGCTCCAACGCGCAGGCCCAGAACCCGCCAATCCTAGGCCAGTCCCGCCCCCTGTATGTATTTCCGGTGGCGCTAGGATTTCCTGCTGCTGTTGCCATGGTTCTGAGGGCGGAACTAGGGAAGCTTCCGTGAAGGGGTGGGTTCCCTGGGGCCATTCCGGCTGGTACCGGTCCATTCTCTGATCTTCGTCTTCATCCTACTTGGCTTCCCCAGCCAAAACCTTCGGCCTCTGGGCAGAAAAGCAGCGGAAAAGATGGATTTTCTTCTGGGGTTGGTGGCTCTCGGTCTCCCTGGCCTGCAGATGGCAGGGCTGCGCCGTGGAGCGGCCCTGTTTGCCCGTCGCCCCGCCTTTTGCGCTTGAAAAAGCGCTGAGGAACCTTTTCCGGGAGAAGACGCTGGTTCTTCCTGTGTCCGTGCCAGCCAGGTCTTGGGGCTGGGGCTGCCCCCTTCTGGAGGGTCCCTTACAGAAACTTAACCATCTGGGGACAAAACCCTTTTGTTTTTCAAATTGGCATTTCTCCTGTGGGGCTGCCTAGGTACCCTAGCAACTTGTATTTCTGCTTCTTTGAAAGGTCTTGTCATTTTCTTTCCCCAAGTTGTCCTGGGTTTTATGGGCCTTTATCAATACAGTATGTATAGAGAGAGAGAGTCAGTGCTTTCATAGCACTAGATTATAATATAACAACCGTTTTCTACTTGATTTTTTTCCATTTACCGTTTTATTTTCAGCATTTGCCCATGTGATTAGCATTTATTAAAAATCAATTTAATTGGCCTCAGCCTGATCAGTTGACTTACTGAAGGCCATTTATCTGGTTGGTAACAGACTCAGGACAGAGCCTAGGTCTTTTCAGGTTCAAAGCTCTTTCCTTCATTCAATAATAATCTCAATAAGGTTTAAGTTACTAAATTGTAGCACAGAATTTCCTTGGTAGGTATGGTGGATCTTTTGAACAGCTGTCAGTGTACTGGCTGTCTTTCCACAAGGACCCTGCCCTGCATCATAGTCAATTTATAGAATGAGATTCTGGAAGGCATTCCAAGGTTATTTGATCCAGTGTTAAAAACCTACAGTGTAGCTTGCTGCTTTGAATTATTGATTGAAGTCATGTAATGAGGGGTGGTGGGGAGGGGGTATAAAGAAGAATACACCAAATATGAATTTAGGGACCCAGTTACCGTTACTATTGGAATTAGGAACACACTCATTTAACAGTAAACAGTATGTTTGAAGCAAGCCAGATCTTACTGCAATGTTTTTTCTCTCCCCAAGTCCAGCTAATATTTCTATCTCCTATAGAAAAAGCTTTCTTTTAAACAGCACTGTATGCAAATAATCTGAATTCATTTATGCTGGCAAATTGTTTTTGCCATAAAGATGTTATTTGATTGGATATATGATTCTTCACTAATTTTCTCTTCCTGTAGGGTCTCATGGAGGGGCCTTGAGCCAGGCCTCAAGAGAACTTCCCTTTTGGTCCCAGCTCCACCAGCCTTACTTATTTCACTATCTAGTCACTTTGATTTTCTGGGCCTGCTGTTTCCTCATTTTTTTAAGAAGAGACATCAGGCTAAGTTAGTAGGTGGCACAGGGAGGCAGATCCAGGGAGGGGTGTGGTTAAAGAGCCCCTGTTCCCAGCACAGTAAGTCCTCTTTTTTTCTATTATGTATTGGAATTTCATTTTGTATGAAAGATTTTTTTTATTTTAATAAAGAATTTGAATTCCACTGGTTTACATGATCTCCGAGATTCCCTCTGTGGTTAGTCACCCAGACATAAAAGGAAGATTGCAAAAAAATCAAATTATAAAAATGAGTAGATTCAGGCATCCTTAGAAGTACCATACACTTAAAAGTAATCTCTAAGTAGATGGCTGGGGAGAATGACTGATCAATAACAGGGTGTCTGTGAGAATAACAATATCAAACACTGCAATCTGATTACTTGCTGAGAGGGGACATGAGGCTAAAGGTGTACTCTTACCAATCATTAAAAACATTTTTTAAAAATTATCACCTTTATTGAGATATATTTCACATACCATACAATCCACCCATTTTAAGTGTACAATTCAATGGTATTAAAAACATTTTTGAGGAAAGAATGTTTCAAGGAAGTAATCAGCCACAATTTCATGGTGACAATCAAGTGAAGTAACTACTATGTCATAATACTACCTGGTATAGCAGCAGTTGTTATCTAACAACACACAAGAAATGTCTTCAGTGTCCCGAGACCACTTGCACAAGGACCTTAGTAATAAATAGACACTGGCAGACACACGTCCTAAGTGTTATCTTATGGAAGGGGTTAAAAATCACATAACTTGGACTTGTAATTTCAGGGAATGAAGATGATGAACCTAATTAGGTAGATTTTGAATACTTAGCTGTGTAGCTCTTCCTGTTTTTATTCCCAAGAATTAATTAAAATTACGAAGTTGAATAATAGAAATTAAACTTACAGTGTGACTTGATTTAGAGTTTCTGTTTTATATTTTTCCCCTTAGTACCTGGCGATTTATGCTTCCCACTTTATTGTAATAGCAGACAATGACTTACATTTTCTCAGACAAGATTTCAGACTTAAATAAACTTTAAGTGTCCAGAAGATCAATTGTTGAATGATTTTTCCCCCTCTCTTTGTGTTTTATTTTCAGGAAAAGAAGAAGGAATGCCAATAAAGAGGACAACCAACATTCCCCCCAGTCCAAAAGAAATAAGAGAAACTCTGTCTTTCAGGATTCTCAGGATATAAAGGTAGGAAGTATAGTCAGATAACCTCTATTTTATTCATTGCCTGAGCTAAATTATCTAAATTGTGCTCTGCAATTAAAAAATGTATCATTTCAAGAAATCTTCATAAAAGTATTCTTACTTGATTGCAGTGGCTTTTGAGCTGGAGCTCGTAACCACAATACACAGCATCAGACAGAAGATGGAAAGGAAGCAACAAAATCCATTGCTTAATATAATTGGGAGGAAGGTTCTGGACCTTTCTCCAGTCATGGTAGCAGGGAATTATAATTTTACTCCTCTTAATTTTAGAAGGAAAATATATTTTAAAGAACATAATTATATACTATTAGCTGGAGGGAAATTCTTGATTTCTAGCTAAGAAAATTAAAAAGGAGATTTGTAGGGCAGTGGGGGTTCTAGTGATTTCACAAAGTATTAATAGTGCTCGAACTGAAGAGCTTGATTTCACTCTAGAGGAATTAAATTTAATGACTAGTGTTTATTAGTATAATATTGTTTTCATTAATGTATAAATTACTAGTAGAATATTAAAGGAGGCTTGTAAAATCTTTCTGGATGAACCCTATTAGGTAACAACTAAGTATAGCTCACTTTTCCCTTTTCTGAGAATCTTCCTCCTGGGACCTGTACAAAGGTAGTGATTTTCTGAGATCCTGGGAAGCTACCTTCATGAGTAAAATATAACTAATTTAACTTTTGTAATTGGCTCTCAGATACTGGCCTTTTTTGTTGGATATCTTTGCACATATAAGAGGATTGCTCTTTACTGTCAAACTTACATCTTTACGAATTATACCACCACTTTTCCTGCAAATCTCCTAGTACATAGGTGTGAGACTTATAAAAAGTACAAACAGAAAGGCCCAAATGTTTCTGTACAAATCTATCTTACCTTCTAGGAACATTCATTTTACTTTTCAGATTACTGAGTAATACAAAAAATTGAGAGTGAAAACTTATAAAGATATAAACACAAGTGGCTTACGTGGAAGAGATCTCTGCCTTTTTCTCTTCCCTATTAGAATAGGAAGAGATTTTATGTCCTAATGCTAGAATTTCAAGGAGTAGCAGAAATAAGACAAATGAGACAAAAATGGAACCAGCCCCCCCCCCCCATAGATTGAAAGGTAGAGAGAGTTCTATGAATCCCTGATTTTTTTTCAACTGGCAGGAACTGTTTCCTTGTCAGGTCATTATTTTAAGTAGTATCAACTCAGATGACAGCTAGAACATTTGACAAAATTTTTGGAAAAGCTTTTTCTCTTAGGTTCTTAGACATTTGGGTTCATTCTCTTCGCCTTTGATCACATACCTTCTAAGAAAACTGCTTTGGAACACTTTTTTGGGGATGAAACTGTTGTTAAACAAAATATTGGTTGTTATATGTGTTATAAAACCTGATGGCAAAATGGGAGCCTTCTGAAAGTAGCGTCTACTTAAAAGATGTATTGAAAACGCAGGGACAATATTTTCCGAAGATGGCCTAATCTGTTGTGAAATTTAAGGATTGCTCATGGAGTGTACTAAACATCCCAAGCACTTTTGTATTGCAACTGAATGCTAAAATCTCAGTTATTTTAATGAATTACAGATAAACATGTCCAAATATTTTCTACAGGTGACAATTACCTATCAGTCTTTTGTGTTCTTTTATTTGTTCAAATCCTATTTATTCAGTAGAAACAAGATGATTTGTATAGATTTTGTTATATTTGTATAGATTCTATTATAAATTCAATTTTTGGGCTGGAAAACAACATAGAACTCACTGTCGGCTCCAACTTCATCTATGAGGGAAACTGAGAGCTACAGAGAGCTTAGATTATTTACCCCTCAGCTCAGAACAGTTAACACATGAATATCATTGCCTGGCTAATATGGAAAGTGGTTGTCATTCTACAGCCTAATTAATTTGGTATCTTATGGTTCATACGATTCCACAATGTTTCAGTGGTATT
>RJWJ010049828.1:0-10111 GCA_004363605.1 Indri indri | reverse complement strand
TACTGCAAGGAGCTCATTGACCTTCCATCTGCAGCTGCTTTTTAATCCTACCCTCTCATAGGGGACAGACACCACGCTGTCCCTCTCCCTCCTTCCTCCCCACCGGGCTCCAAATCGAAGTCTGCATGGCCTCCTGTCCTTAAGCAAACAGATCCCTGAGCGCCTGGCTACCAGCTCATGACACCTCTAGATGCTGAATGCTGTGTCAGGTTTAGCCAGGACCTCAGCTACTTATGAAATAAAGATCAGGCAGGGGCCTTAAGAAGTTAGATTCCCTCTGTCACTTCTCTTGGTTTCTGACAGAGCTGACTTCAGGCCAAAGCTTCCATTTAATGAACAGAATGGGACACGGGCAGAAGGCCACTGCTGTCTATGCACAGGGCAGGGACCGTGCCTGCCAGTGACCACACAACTGAGACACACCTTACAGACTCCAGGGGGCAGAGATGTCCAACACTCGGAGAGGCTGGTGGAAATAAAGATGCCACAGATACTGTTTACGAGGGTGTTTTTTAGGGAGTTAGATTGTAGGGGATGTTGAACTTCTGCTTTATAAAACCTGTAATGCTTTGATTCTTGTACAATAAGGATGTTTTCACTTTAAAAACAAGTCTCTACCTCACGGAGTTATGGAGAGAATCAAACAAGGTTTCGGAGGGGAGGGGCCGAGCTCCCCCTCCTCCTCCCGACAGCCCAGCCCCCTTCTCCCAGCAACTCCCTTGAACCGTTCATTTTATTTGAATATTTGAGGAAAAGGATGTATTTATATTAAAACAAGCATGAATAGATTAGGGAGTAAGATGCAAAATTCACATGAATTTTTAAGATAGAACAAGGGACTTGAAAGAAACTTCATCTCTGCTGCTCCGGGGCACGCGTTCGCTCTTGTTAGGGGCACTTCGGCAGAAAAGTTTGAGGAGTTGTGACGGGGCCCTGGGGAGCCACCACGCTTCCTCGCCGGGGACCGACCGTGCTGGAGAAATCGCTCCGAAGCCAGCTCGGTGTAGAAGGAACGAGGTGGGGTTCCTGGGCTCGCCCGGTGCGGGAGTTGTCCACGTGCTCCGGAACCTCGTCTCATTCTCTCTAGGTCCGCACAGCAGCCCACTGTCACCCTAGGACAGTGGCCTCAGAGAGGGGAAGAGCCCTAAGTCACACGGCTGAACCCAAACCCAGGCCTGCTGAGTCCTGCCACCCTGCGCCTTCTGACATCCGCCCCCTGCCGCTGTGCTCTCGTGACCCCAGCCTGGCCCACCCTGGCCCTTACTGCCACCCACAGTCAGCGAGCCGTTCCCTGACAGACCGGTCTCCACCTTTCCACATCAAACTCCAGCATGAAGTGACCCCATGATTTTTCCAGCGAGACCCACAGAAGTGAGTTGCAGGCCGTGGGGCTGACGCTGAAGGGAAGGGGGTGCGCTCATGCCCGGAGCGGAGGCTGGCAGAACCCTGGAAAGGGAGGGGGCCGCCTCAGGTGGAAGGGAAGGGCCACCTCTCCTTTCAGGAAGGTGAGCTACTCCAAATGTCCCTGTCCCTCCAGGGGAAGGGACCAGACGTTCCCACTACGGGGCCTCATGTGGTCCCACCCCACCCCAGGCATCATAGCTCTGACCTCGTCCTGCAGCCCAGGAGGGAGCGCTGGCTGACTTGGGGACTTCAAGGGCTTCCGCTTATCGCTGAGGAGGTAGGAAGAGGACAAGGACACCTTCTCCCCTGATGTGTACTGCAGGTGACCAGGAAATGGCTCCAACCTTTCTCCCTCTTTGCTTTCTGTTTCAAGTCTGTAGTCTGTATCTTTGAATATCACAAACATTTTAGAACAAACAGTAAGAAACAGTCTGCTTGCGAGGAATGTCCTGAATTCCAATAAAGCCATTTTCTCTCTGGAAGGCAACGGCCTTGCTTCTAGCTTCCAAATCGGACTCTGACTTTGTCTGCATCAGTTTCCTTCTCTGTTCTGTCCCCTCCAGCAGCGACTTGGTGGGTGTGACGCTATGTGGAGGCTTAAGAGGCCAAAGAGGGTGTCAAGGCGGTACTTGGGGCCGCACTTTTGGGAGGACTCAGCTGCAGCTACACCTGACAGGCAGCCGACCAGTATTTATTCACTCATCATCAATGATGCGCCAGGCACCATGGTAGGTGCTTGTGATGAAGCGTGGAGCAACGCAAACAAAGCTCCACCCTCTTAATCTTATGATCTAATGAGGAAGAAAGATGGCAGCACACATCTCCAATTATATTGAATATTTGAAGGGGGCAGGCAAGACGCTGTGGGTGCGTGTAAAGAGGATGTACCTTCTCCCCCAGGAAGTGACATTTAAGGCAAGACCTAAAGGATTGAGCAACAGGGAATGAAGGGAGGGGTGGGAGCAGACAGCTCCGAACTGAGGGCCTGCTTGCGTGGGAAGCCCTGGGTGAGAGCACGTGGTGTGTTCAGGAGCTCGAGATGTCCTGTTCTAGGGAGGCAGCAGGGGAGGTGGCTCAGGCGTGGAGAGCATCATGGGCCACGGGAAGCAACCGGCAGGTTACAGGAAAGAAAAAGACACTACTGGATTTGCATTTTTAAGGATCGCTGCAGTTGTTGTGGGACGAATGGAGTTGGAAAGTGGCAGGAATGATTCAAGGAGACCTTTAGGGGCCGTTGCAATTGTCCAGGTGAGACGTAATGGTGACTTTCACTGGCTGCATGCAGTGGGCATGGGAAAGAGGAGAATCCAGGGTGACCCCTTCTCTTAGGTTTCCCAAAGTTACGTATTAGTTGCTTCCTGAAATGTTCAACACCAGCTCCCAGTGGAAATCTGAAGAGAAGCTCTCTGCTTTGCGAATGACCCTAAACTCAGCCTGTTGAGGCCCAATTTCAAGGGCACCGTCCACTGGATTTCAAGTCCGCTTAAGAAGCTGAGAAAAGTGGGAGACTTACACAAGGTGGAAGAGCAGCAGTTCCTTCTCTAGCATGTGGGACGGCCTCCCCTGCCACTAGAACCCTTGGTCCAGAGGCAAAGCCTCCTGCTCCTACAAATGGCCTTTCCCAGTGTCTCGGAATAATAAAAATGGATTTGCGTCATTTCTGTTATGACTGTCCTGCCAAGGAAAGGGCGCCATAGGAATTCCCAAGGTGACCCACAGCAGCAAGGGCTGGGCACAACTTTCCTAATGGCCCCATGGAATGTGACTCTTAAAAGTTGGATTGTCTGACGTTAGGAAGAACTGTCGGCCTGTCTGAAAATGGTGCCAGAGTGTGCCACTGTCTCCACCTTCTGAAAGACCCCTCCTACACTGCCTGCTTCCTGCCTTCCAAACCATGGTGGTAACCGTGGGACAGGGCGCTCCCTCCATTTCTGCTGGAGTCCGGGAGAGTGGTCACTGAGCCTGTATCCGTTAGGATCGTCTTCGTTACAAATCTCTTGGTTGTAAAAACAAAGTGGCTCAAACAATAAGAAAATTTATTATATCATGTAATGGGGAATTGAGTGACATGGTATACTTGGGGGCTGTTTGATGCAGCAACTCAGCATTCGTGTCTAGGACTCGGGTTTCTCCCACCTCTCTGTGTGCTGGTCAGTGCGTTGGCTTTGTCCTGAGGCTGGTTTGCCTCCAGGTTGCAGCAGGGCTGCTGCTGGTGTTTGAGGCCACCCCCTTCCTCCCTCCTGTCCAGCTGGGTATGAAAGTAGACAGAAAACTTCTTGGAAGACCCAGCAAACCTCTCCTGGTATCCTGTGTCCTTCCAGAACCAATCGCCAGCAATTGGGTTCCCTCGGATGGGCTGAGACTAATCAGGGCTGGAGGTGGGGTGGGGTCACCTTCCCTGGAGTCACAGGGGCTGTGTGGGGGTGAAATGGGGGGGTTCTTTTGGGAAAAAACAAGGGAGCAAGAGATGTCGGGTGAGCAGCTTGTAGGGCCCACCACAAGCTCTGACTGGGATGGGTGCCACAGGGGCTACGGGAAAAGATTGTTTTATTTATTTTTTAGACATTACATTATGGAAAATTTCAAACATACAAAAAGTAGACAAAATAGCAAAATGAATCCCCATGTACACATTCCCCAGTCTCAATAATTACATTAACTCAGTGCTTGTCTCCTTCATTTATTTTCCTACCCACTTTCCAAGTGATTATGAAGCAAATCCTGGACATCATATCATTGCATCTAAAATTATTTCAGCATGTGTCTGTAAAAGACAAAGACTCTTTATAAGACCAAATCATATCATCATCTAATCTAAAAAACAATTAATTAAAAGTAATTCCTTAACACCATCAAATTATCTAGTTGGCATTCAAATTTCCGATTGCCTTATATGTGGCAAAATTTCTTTCTGCAGTTGATTCAACAGTAAGTTCTTAGAGCTCAGCTTCATCCAACCTTCTCTTGCAAGATATGGAAATGGAGATCCAAAAAGGTTAAATAGCTTACCCCAGGGCCTCAGATTTTATTTTATTGATTGATAATTTCACCCTGCCTCTTTTCTTGATGCATTTGAGGCAGAGGATTACACAGTAGAAGACCCAACAATTCATTTGCCTATTCAGCCAGCATTGGTTGGGCAGCATGTGCCGGGCACTTAATTAGGCCAGTGTGGTCAGTGGCACTGCATTCTGTGATCAGAGGAACTGAGCCTTGACTCGCAGGGCCTCCGCCTATGACACTGGGTGAGTCACCCGCCTCCATCTGCCCTGGTGCCTGCAACCCCTGTGAGAGCCACTCTTTTAGATGAAGGAGTTGTCTCAGGAGACCCCTTGTGAACATACTGCACGTCACTCTAGTGGACAGATGCCCTGTTGGGCTGCTCACATTGAACACGCCTCCTGTTTTGGAGAAGTCCTAAAACAGATGGCCGTAGGGGAACAGGGGAAGGGGCCCCACTCTATTACAGAGGCGAAATTTATGGATGGGCTTTTCCCACCCCCAGACAGCTAGAGGGAGATGCTGGATCTGAGGCTCGAAATCAAACACTGCAGCCTGGGGCTGACCGGCATGGAGTGACACAAGGCCCAGGGCCAGGTGGAGATTATCCACGATGCTTGGGCCAAATCCAGGCCAGCAGCATCAAGTGTCCAGAGCCACTAGGGGCAGTGCCAAGACGGTGGTCCCCAGGAGCCACCTCTGGCCACACTTGCTTCCCACAGCAATGTGGTTTCTTTCCCTCTGTCAGTGCCCTGAGCTGCTGCCTGTCCTTTCAGTAAGAGATGTTTCTGCTTAAATTGCACAGAGTCACTTCCTGACTAAAAGAGTCGATTGAGAATAATCTGTTAACATGTTAGGTCTTTTCCAACCTTGTTCCGATTGCCTTATCAAGTTAAATAATTGCCATCTATTACGAAACAAAATGGAACACAGACGGACGTGTAGACAGACACTGCCGGGGACACGGGAGGTTCAGAGCTGTAGGGATCCAGGTAACAGGGTCTGGAAGTCTAGCGTGTTACCCCTGGATGCTGGGGGACCAGGCTTTGTGAGGGATCCTTCACCTCCTTTCCACACTTGCTGAGGGAGGACCTAAAGAATGGGCCGGTGTTTCTCAAAGGTTTCTGCTCACGCACAGCATCTCAACCACAAGGGGAAACACGTGGTTCCCTAGAACCCCAGACAGAGAAACCCACTCCTCCCACCCCAGCCCACTGGTCCTCTGCTGGAGCCATGGTGGAGTCTCTTCAGAGCACAGGTCAGCGGGATGGCCTCGGGGACTATAGTTGCTGGGAAAGGTGTTTCCTTCTGGGTCTGGGTGGGCTGGGAGACCACCTGCTGCCCGTGGGGCTCAGGGTGGGCAGCATGTAGCCAGGCCCTGGGCTCAGCTCCCACAGAAGCAGCTCTGCCCCTTACTGGGGTGTCTGTCAGCCTGGTCTTGGGTCCACAGCTCAGGGGACGTGAACTCCAAAATAGTTACCTGCAATGACCAGATTTCCTACACTGAGGTTGGCCCCTTGCCCTCCCCTCCCATGCCCCACACTGCCCAGCGTCTCCCTTGGCTCAGGAGCCGCCTCCTTCCCCCTCTTCCTGGCCCTACTTTGTCTCCCCCTCACTTTTTGCTCTTATTTTCTTCCTAACCACATCCTTGTGTTCTGTACTGTTTGTCTACTTTCCGAAAGTATTTCCACTTTCAAAGGATTTCGTGGCCATCCCTGGCTCTCTCTCGGTGGGCTGACAGCTCCGAGGGCACACCTGCCTCTGGCCCTCACCCCATTTCTCCCAGATCCAGTGATGTTAGGCTTGAATTGTGTCCCCCTAAAAAGGATATGTTGAAGGCATAACCCCCAGTAACTCTGGGTGTGATGCTATTTGGAAACAGGATTCTTACAGATGTAATTAGTTAGGATGAAGTCATACTGGAGTAGGGTGGGCCCCTATCCAACACAACTAGTACCCTTATAAGAAGACAGCCATGTGAAGACAGAGAGACATGGAAAACGCCATGTGATGATGAAGGCAGTTCAACAAACGAATAACTGAATTAAGACCTTCCCTTGTAGAAAGGAGGAGCTAAAAGTCCTCTGCTCTGGCAGGGGCAGGAGAGGGGCGGCAGGACTGGAAACAGTGAATTCTGGTGTCAAGTGATAGGGAATGAAAAAGGTAACTGTTCATTTGTCTGAGGAATCCAGGTGAGAGCTTAGTGCAGGCAGGCCCTACCTGGGCTCTTTCCATCTTGTGATTTCCAGTTCTTTGCTGCTCGAGGGCCTCACAACCTCAGATCTCAGTGCAATCCCACCCGGAGTGACAGAGCCCACCCGGGGTCTGTTGTCCAGCACTCCGGCATGGGATCCCCAAGGGCCACCTTGGCCAGCACAGCCTAAGGATGTGATTGCTCCAAGCTGGAATGAGGAAGCTGAGCGAGAGCCCTGGAGAAGCTGTGGAGCTCACGAGGTGCATGTTTGGAGGCCAGAGTGTTCTCCTTCGCGCTCTGGGTCTGAGTACAGTGCACACCAGGATGCTTTACCATGTATGGGGCCTCTGGTATTGCAAGTCACGGCCGAGACTTGTCCATAGAAACATATTAACAACTTCGAAGCAGAAATAGGTGCCATGGAACTGGGCAGCTTGGGAGGGCTGTTGGAGTTCAGATACAGAGGATGTCAGTGTGGGTGAGGGGAGAGGATGGTGGATGGATGCCAAGGGACCTAGAACTAGCCCTTGAAGGAGGAGGAGGAGTGGGAGGCATTCCATGGGGTGATAGTGTGAGCAAAATTGTGAGCAAAGGCATGGCGTGGAAATACCTTTAGAAGACAGCCAGCCCCTGACTGTGCATGAGCCGATGAATAATTCCAGGACAGACGATGCCGAGGTGGATGGTACCTGGACATTCTTACCTGGGAACAAATGTGTCCTGGTGCCCAGAGATGTAGAATGGCTGTGTTCTGAGTTAAAGAGGGAAACAGCAGCCTTTTTTCTCTTGGATAAATAACATCCTGATAGTTCGGTAATAGGCACTTCAAATAAAATACAGTGACAGAGGTAATATAGCATCAGTCAAGTTATCATTAAAAATAACAGGAGGTGGTCACTGGCAGTGTTGGACTAGAGATACAATTCTCCCAAGGAGCTGACATCATCTGCTCTCTGGCGGGTCTGTGCTTGTTTCTTCCCTGGCATCTGCTGGGTGGTGGGCTACTCAGGTGGCTGACCCTGGGGGACTCCACTGAGCATGCTTCAGCACCCCCTCCCACATGGCCTTTTGGGAAATGGATGATGAAAGTTTAAAGAAGGGGATGTGATGGGGGAAGAAAATCAGCAGCATGTGAATTATCTGTGACAGTGTTAACATGGAATCAACTTCCACAAAGAGATGAGCATTAGCCACCAAGGTTAACACAGTGGACGGAATAAGTGGATACAAGCCTGCGAGACTATTGAACCAGCCATGTTCACAGTAGGCAACTGCTTGGCTTACAATGACAATTATAGGCAAATTGATAACATGCTGTAGAAGTTATTAATTGATGTTTTAGATGTCAACCCAAGGCAGAAAATTAGAGAAAATACATTGCTTAAGCGGCTTCTCCTGAAGATCATCAAGATCTTGTCCAGTGCAGTCCCTTCATTTTCCCCGGTAAGTCATCCTTTTTCCTTTCCAACTCAACTCCTTCAGCGGCTGTGTATCTCTGGGTCCCTTCTCCCTTTCCCCAGGATAAGCACCTCATTTGATCATTAGATGTTTAATTGCTATTACTTTTGCCACTTCCTGGAAGTCTCAGGGCCCTTGTGTGTGAGGAAGTAGGCCAAATGTGTCTATCTTCTTGGTTATTTTATGACTTTCTGCAGGTAGACAGAGGTGGAGTTTTTA
The DNA here is from genome assembly GCA_004363605.1 of Indri indri. NCBI lineage: Eukaryota > Metazoa > Chordata > Mammalia > Primates > Indriidae > Indri > Indri indri. The sequence goes on along the minus strand of RJWJ010049828.1, from coordinate 1,836 downwards.
AATGGCGAGCAGGAGCCAGGTGTGGTGGCTCTCGCCTATAACCTCAGCACTTTGGGAGGTGAAGGCAGGAGGATTGCTTGAGGCCAGTAGTTCAAGACCAGCCTGGGCAACATTGTGAGATCCCTGTCTCTACAAAAAAATTTTTAAATATTAGCTGGGTGTACGCCTGTGGTCCCAGCTTCTCAGGAGGCTGAGGCAGGAGGAGTTCAAAGTTACAGTGAGCTCTGATTGTACCACTGCACTCAGCCTGGATGACAAAGTGGGGCCCTGCCTCTAAATAAATAAATAAATGGGAGGTGGGGTCAGACAAAAGGGCTTTTGTGCTAACTCCTGTCTGAAAGATGTGTGTAGAGTGCTTACCTTGGTGCCCGGCATGGAGCAGTAATCAGGCCATACACGGATGCAAACTGATGTAATTCAGCTACAAGTTGCTGGGCCAAGAAAGAGGGCAGGGGAGGGTTTTTAAACGGCAATGGGAATGCTCTGGGTGCTTCCGCCCACTGTCAGTCCATCGGTGACCTTCTGTCCCGGCGAGGGAGTCATAGAGCTGGGGCTCTGCTCCACCCTCAGGGCTCAGGTGCCTCCAGCCCACAGTGTGAGCACCCCACACTAAGATGATTCTTGGGTTTAAACAAATTTTTGTACAATATGGCTCTTAGATGCAAGCCATCTACATACACATCCAGTACTTCACCAAAGAAACAGTGATTTGTCCTTACTAGCTAGAAGGAAAAAAGGGGCCTCTGCACTGGACATTTTGACAGATGGTGTATCAGTCTCCAACGTGGTACATAAATACCAACTCTGTGGGCCATATTCAGTGGCTGATTACAGGGACTTTTTATTATAAGAGCAATTTGGACCACATGCAATTTTCATCTCATGAGCAATCCCTGGGTTAGACATGACAGCCCAGTAGGAGGACATGCTAATCGGCCCTTGGTTACTCAGACCACTGAACACTGACTCAGACCTTCTCAGCCCCTCTCAGCCCCATTCCCCCAACGCTAGAGAACTGTGATTCTCCAAACCCACCTCTACTCTATACTCAATCTGAAGGAGTTGGAGGAAGAGGAGAGGAGGAGGTGATGTTGAAGGGGGGCGTGATGGGGCGGAAGGTACTGGTAAAGGAATTCAGTCTCGCTTTGCTGATTCTTAAGTCCTGGAATAAGGCAGCCCAGCCCTGCGTTTCCACTTGGGACAGACTTAAAAATTCTAGGCAAGACAAGTGAGGCTCACGGAGCAGGCCAGTGACACCGACTGGGCCCCCTGCCTTTGCTCGAGGGGCACCAGGACACTGTCCCTCATCTGTCCTCCCTTGACAGGTTTCAGCTGAAGCTGCAGCAGCAGCAGCAGGCAACTGGATCCCAAGCCCAGCTTCTGTCTTCTGTGGCAGCTGTCTTCAAACTGGGGTTCAAGTACACCTGAGGGTGTGCAGACCTTTCAAGGGGTAAATGTCCATGAATAATTTAAAGGGAATCCACTTCCAAAGTCAACTTCCACAGTACTGATTTCCAAAATCGTCTCACAAAAGCTCCCACGCCTCCCTCACCCGTTACAATGTCACCGTGGAGCCTGGCTCTGGGGTGTAAAAACTTCCTCTACCCAGAGGAGGAGAGATTGATCTATTGGTTTCTGAGGCTTCTTTAATGATTCATCAAGGCATCTTCCCCCTTAAGGCTCGCTGCCTCTCCCTGTCTTCTGTACATTTCTGTGAGGGTGAAGTGTGGCCCACATTGAGGTGCTCCAAATTCAGAACGGCTAAAGCAGTGGATGTTAAAGCATTTTAACATGATTTCTTTCAGATCCAGTCTGCATTATTCAGTAATTAAAACT
>RJWJ010049827.1:0-10073 GCA_004363605.1 Indri indri | reverse complement strand
AACATATTTTATTCTTTATTTTAAAAAAATCGAGGCTTCCTTCTGATTTTGAGTACAAAATCTCACCTGAGTCTTTTATCATTTTTATTTACTTGTTTTAGGTGTCCATTTTGTCCTTTTCTCTGGTTCTTTATTGTCTGTCTTAAATTGCCATTTCTCTTTGCTTGCTCAAGGTTTTGTGTAGCCTCAGCTTGCAAGGTAGGCCTCTAGTGATTGGAGGCAAGCACAATAGTTTCTATACTTGTGGACTGGTGGTGAACCAGGGGAACTGAAAGCAATGCAACCAGTGGTTTGTCTCCAGGTGTTCACAGGTCAGCAGGTATAGGCCTTTGTAGAAGCATATGTGAACACCCCAGGGAAACCCTCCCTAAGATGATTAACAACATTCTGTCATCTCTTAAGCCCTTTCCGTGGAATCTATGGCCAAGAATATCATCTATGATTGTGCAGTTGTCAAACCAGCTCACAATCCTCTGGCTATGTTATGTGCCCAAGAAGGATGAAGTTTAGCTGGCTTTTTTCTAATTTGCAAGCAGATCCCCAATGGAATAATAGTGGCCCTCTTGAAAGCTTTACCCCCGATCTCAAAGCCAGAGGAGCCTCCTCTCTGATTCAGCCCCCTCATATCTAACCAGGATTAAAGAAGAACAGCATATCTGTTGTCTTTGTCTCCCTGAGGTTGTAGTGGACCTGTTTCATTGGCCTCTCAAGTTGTTGCTAGTGTGTCTATTCAGATGATGGTCTCACTCTAGGTAAAAGATAAAAGGCAGCTAGGAACAGGAAGAATGCAGAGATATCTACTTATGTTGTCATCTTGCTACGATCTACACGTTTTACTACTTTAAAAAAACACTTTTTTAGATATATTAATCCTTTATCTGCCATGTAGTTTGTATAAAGGAGAAAAGGATGGCTTGCAGAATTTTATGTGGCTTCTAGAATTATTGCCAGGGCTTGAGGAACATCATACAGTCTGAGCTGAGTGGGTGACTGCAAGAAGCATGCCACCAAAGTGGATTGTCACGCATGCTACCACTCCTGCCTAATCCAAAAGCCACTTACTGGATTAGAAAGCAACCATTCCATAGCTCAGACCAGAACCATGTTGTCTTGGATACTACTCTGTATTTAACTGGGAGTTGAATTGAGTTCCTCCCTAAATTCAATTGTATAATGAAACCTAAATCTCACCCAGAGGCCTAGTTGCAAGGGTGAATATGCCCCTGTGTAGAAAAAGACACATGAGAAGCAGGTTGTAATGAATACTTTGATAGCCATTTGTTTAATTTTATTTTTAGTGTTGGATCCACACAGGAATATTAAATATTTAAATCACAAATGTTTCCTAGTATTAATAGAAACATTACTTGTGCCATTTGCAGAAAATAATCACACATTCCAAGACTACAGAAATATTTTCCTTCAGTATTATTTAAAAATATTTTTAAATTTTGAAATATTTGAAATATGTTTGAATACTTCTAGGTTTACAAAAACATTATACAGATGATAATGAAGTCTTACGGATGATTCTGTTGCTCTATCAATTCACTAATATTTTCTATGAACTGGGTATAAAAATAGTAATCACTTTTATTGAGGTATAATTCACATAGTACAAAATACACTTGTGTTAAGTGGACAATGCAATATTTTTCATATGATAATCCTGCTTGGTCCTGGTTTATAATGATTTTTTAATGTTTGCTGCATTTCATTTATATTTTCTTAAAAATATTTAAATTTGTATTCATGAGGAATATTGGTTTATTGTTCACCTTTTCTTGTGATGTCTTTGTCTGGTTTTGGTGTCAGGGTAATTTTGACCTTAAATAATGAATTGGGAAGTATTCATTTTTTTGTTTTTTAGAAAAATTTGGAAAAGATTAATATAATATTATTTTTTTCTTTACATTTTTGGTAAAATTCACTTGCAAACTCATCCGAGCCTGTATTTTTCAAAAGATTTTCAATTACTTATTTTTAATTGCTAATTCCATTCTTTATTATTTTAGTTTTATTCAGATTTTCAAACTTCTGTTGACCTGTTTCAAGTTTATTTACCCATTTCTCTCTGGCACTCAATCTGCTATTAAGCCAATCAAATAAATTTTTGATTTCACGTATATTACTTTTCAGATTTTTTTCTTGTTATTATGAATTTGTCGATTTCATTACATTTAAAAAAGAACTAATTTTTAGCTATGTTGATTTTTGGTATCTTAAGTTTGCAGGCTATTTTATTAATCTCCATTCTCTCATTTATTTATTTTTTCTATCTCCTTTTTCTTTGCTTCTAATTTGCTACTCTTTTCTACCTTTATGATGGGAAAATTTGATTATTAGAGGTTGACATACCTTCTTTTCTGTTGTATACAGTCAAAGCAATAAATTTCCCTCTGTCTGAATTTGCTACATCTCACATATTGTAATATGCCATTTTCATTGTAATTCAGTACAAACTCTTCTCTAATTGTATAATGATTATTATATTTGGGCCATGTATTATTTTACTGATTTAAAAATATTTTGGAATTTTAAAATTATCTTTATTTTACTAGTTTCTGATTTAATTGTGGTCAGCTATCATAATCTATACATTTTGACCATTAAATTCTTTGAGATACGTTTTCATGGCTGAACATATGGTGAATTTTGGTTAGTATTTTGTATTCTTTTAAAATAATTTGCGTTTCATAGTTTGGCTGCTATTCTATATTTGTCAATTAGTTCCTCACTTAATAATGTTGTTCATATATACTGTGTCTTTACTGATTTTTTAATCTATTTTTTCATGAAATTTTATCTTTATTTCTTATAATTTGTTTACTACATAATACAATTGGGTCCTGCTTTGTCATAAAAAGGAATGCAACAATGTCTTTTGCACTAACTTGGATGGAACTGGCGGCCATTATCCTAAGTGAAGCATCTCAGGAATGGAAAAACATCCACGTTCTCACTAATAAGTGAGAGCTAAACGATGAGTACACATGGGCACAAAGAGATGTACAGAACATTAGAAACCAGGAAGGGAGAAGGATGGAAGGCAGGTGAGGGATACAAAGTCACTATTGGGTACAATGAACAGTATTTTATCTGATTTTTCTATCAATTATCAAGAGTTATGTGTTAAGATCTTCAGCAATGATTAGGGATTTGTCTCTTTCTCCTTTAGTCTTACAACTTAATGTGTTATGCAACTATAGTAATGGTTGCATCATATTTAGATGTGTTATATCATCTGGCTGAATAGACCCTTCTCTCGAATTAAGTACCATTGTTTATCTTTCATAATATTTTGTCTTACATTCTACTTTGCCATGCCAGTTTTTCTGTTTGTGATTTATAGTATATATCTCCACATTTTTTTTTTTTTTGCATTTAAACTTCTGTGTCTTTATATTTAAAGTGTGTCTCTTGTAAACAGCATAAAGTTCTTGATTTTGGTCTCTTGGTCTGATATTCTCAATATTCTGCTTATCATATATAGTCTACTGCTTTTCATATAAGTACTAATATAAATTCATTTATCCTCTTTTTTGGATGAGTCAAGTATTTGGGGTATTTTATTAATATTATTTCTTCCCTGTTTATTTTTTGTGCACAGTATACTATCATTATCAGTTATCATAATCTATAGAATGTAATGCGCATCTTTGGTTTATCACTGTCCATTATAACTTTTAGTACTCTTACTGCTTCTTAAATGATGCAAGAACCATATAAAGTTCAATTCCAGTTACTGCTTCTGTGTTTGGTATTTTTAAAGTTTATTTTACTTATACATGTATTATAAACTCCCAAAGAAATAGCCATAATATGTGCTTTATATGGTCAATATTCTTTTAATTTTTTAAAATTGTTAATTATTATGGATGCATAATAGTTGTATGTATTTATGATGCACATGCAATGTTTTGATACAGGTATAAAATGTGTAATAATCAAATCAGGGTAATTGGGTATCCATCACTTCAAATATTAATAATTTCTTTGTGTTAGGAACATTCCAGTTCCACTCTTTTAATTGTTTTAAAGTGGGATTGCTAGGTCATGAGGTAGTTCCATTTTTAGTTTTTTGAGGAACCTCCATACTGTTCTGAATAGTGGTTGCACTAATATATATTCCCCCCAATAGTGTGCAAGTGTTCTCTTTTCTCCAAATTCTTGATAGCATTAGTTATTGCCTGTCTTTTGGATAATTGGGGTGAGATGATATCTCATTGTAGTTTTGGTTTGCATTTCTAATATGACTAATGATGTTGAAAATTTGTTTTATATACCTTTTGGCCATTTGCATGTCTTCTTTTTAGAAATGTCTATTCAGATCTTTTGGGTATTTTTTAATCAGATTATTTGATTTTTTTCCTATTGAGTTGTTTGAGTTCCTTATATATTCTAGTTATTTTTTTTATTTATTTATTTATTTTTTTTATTTTTTGAGACAGAGTCTCACTCTCTTGCCTGGGGCGAGTGCCGTGGCGTCAGCCTAGCTCACAGCAACCTCAAACTCCTGGGCTCGAGCAATCCTACTGCCTCAGCCTCCCGAGTAGCTGGGACTACAGGCATGCGCCACCATGGGTGGCTAGTTTTTTTCTCTATATATTTTTAGCTGTCCAATTAATTTCTTTCTATTTTTGGTAGAGACAGGGTCTGGCTCTTGCTCAGGCTGGTCTCGAACTCCTGAGCTCGGAACGATCCGCCCGCCTCGGCCTCCCAGAGTGCTAGGATTACAGGCGTGAGCCACCGCGACCGGCCTTATTCTAGTTATTAATCCCTTGTCAAATGGGCAGTTTGCAAATATTTTCTCCCATTCTGTGGGTTGTCTCTTCACTTTGTTAATTGCTTCCTTTGCTGTGCAGAGCTTTTTAGCTTGAGGTGATACCATTTGTCCAATTTTACTTTGGTTGCCTATGTTTTTGAGATATTACTCAAGAAATCATTGCCCTGAGTAATGTCCTTCAGCATTTCCCCAGTGTTTTCTTTTAGTACTGTCATAGTTTCAGGTTTTAGATTTAAATCTTGAATCCATTTTTATTTGATTTTGGTATTCAGCAAGAGATAAGGGTCTAGTTTCATTCTTCTGCATATGGATATCCAGTTTTCCCAGCACCATTTATTAGAGAGATCGCATCCTTTCCCCAATGTATGTTCTTGGCACTTTTGTCAAAATAAATTCACTATAGGTGTGTAGATTTATCTGTGGGTTCTCTATTCTATTCCATAGGTCTATGTGTCTATTTTTATGCTAGTATCATGCTGTTATTGTTAACTACAGTTTTTTAGTGTAATTTGAAGTCAGATAATGTGATTCTTTCAGTTTTTTACTTTTTGATCAAGATGGCTTTGGCTATTCTGGGTCTTTGGTTGTTCCATATAAATTTTGGGATTATTTTTTCTATTTCTGTGAAGAATATCATTGGTATTTTGGTGAGAATTGCATGGAATTTATAGATTGCTTTGGGTAGTATGGGCATTTTAACAATATTGATTCTTCTAATTCACGAGCATGGAATATCTTTCTATTTTTTTTGTGTCCTCCATTTCTTTTATCAATGTTTTATAGTTTTCATTGTAAGATTCTTTCACTTCTTTAAGTTTATTCCTAGGTATTTTATTTTATTTGTTTCTATTATAAATGGGTTTAATTTTTCGGTTTCTTTTTCAGATTGTTTGTGGTTGGCATATGGAAATGCTACTAATTTTTATATGCTGATTTTGTACCCTGCAACTTTATGGAATTTGTTTATCAGTTCTAATAGTTTTTTTATCTTTATGTTTTGTGGAATCTTTAGGTTTCTTTAGATATAACATCATATCATCTGCAAACAAGGATAATTTGACTTCTTTCTTTCCAATTCGGAAGCCCTTCATTTCTTTCTCTTGTCTGATTGCTTTAGTTAAAACTGCCAATAATATGTTAAATAACAGTGGTGAAAGTGAGCATCCTTGTCGTATTCCAGATCTCGGAGGAAATGCTTTCAGTTTTTCCATATTTAGTATGATACTAGCAGTGGGTCTGTCAGATTTGGCCTTTAGTGTGTTGAGGCATATTCCTCTTATATCCAGTTCCTTGAGAGTTTTTGTTATGAAGGGATGTTAAATTATATCAAATACTTTCTCAGCATAATTGAAATGATGATACAGTTTTTGTCCTTTGTTCTGTTGATATCATATATCACATTGATTGATTTGCATCTTTTGAACTATCCTTGCATCCCTGAGATGAATTCCATTTGATCATAAGGACTAACCTTTTTAATGTGTTTTTGAATGGCCTATGGTTTACTTTATTTGTTGTATCTTTGTCTGGTTTTGGTATCAGGGTGACACAGGCCTCGAAGAGTGAGTTTGGGAGTATTCCCTCCTCAATTTTTCAGAATAGTTTAAGTAGGTTTGGTATTAGTTCTTTGAATGCTTGGTATAATTCAGCAGTGTAGCCATCAGGTCCTGGGTTTTATTCGATGGGTGTTTTTTTTTTTTTTTTTTTTTTTTTTTTTTTTTTTTTTTTTTTTTTTTTTTTTTTTTTTTTTTTTTTTTTTTTTTTTTTTTTTTTTTTTACAGCTTCTCTCTCATTACTTATTATTGGTTTATTCTGGTTTTTGATTTCTTCCTGGTTCGAACTTGGTAGGTTGTATGATGTATCCATGATTTTATATATATCTTCTAGGTTTTCCAATTTATTGGAATATAGTTGCCCATAGTGGTCTCTAATGATCCTCTGAATTCCTGCAGTATCAGTTGTAATGTCTCCTTTTTCATATCCGATTTTATTCATTTGGATCTTCTCTCTTTTTTTCTTAGTCTGGCTAAAGATATATCAATTTTGTTTATCTTTTCAAAAACCAACTTTTTGTTTTTTTGATCTGTATTTTTTTGTTTCAATTTCTTTCATTTCTGTTTTGATCTTCATTATTTCTTCTCTCCTACTAATTTTGAGTTTAGTTTGCTCTTGTTTTTCGAGTTCTTTAAAATACATTGTTAGGTTGTTTATTTGAAGACTGTCTACTTTTTTATGTGGGCACTTATGGCCATAATTTTTCTCTTAGTGCTGTTTTGCTGTATCCCATAGGTTTTGGTGTACCGTATTTTCATTTTCATTTTTTCAAGAAATTTTAAAATTTCTTTCTTAATCTTTTCATTGATCTACTGGTCATTCAGGAGCATATTATTTAATTTTCATATGTTTGTAGAGTTTTCAGTGTTCTTGTTATTGATTCCTGGTTTTATTCCATTGTGGTCAGAGAAAATACTTGACATGATTTCAATTTTTTTGAATTTTTTATGACTTATTTTTTGGCTAATGTTGGTCTATTCTTGAGAATGATCCATGAGCTGAGGAGAAGAAGGTGTATTCTGCAGCCGTTGGATGAAATGTTCTGTAAATACCTATTAGGTCCATTTGGTATATAATGCAGGTTAAATTTAATATTTCTTTGTTGATTTTCTATCTGGATGATCTGTCCAATGCTGAAAGTGGGGTGTTGAGTTCTTCAACTATTATTGTATTGGAGTCTATCTCTCTTTAGCTCTGGTAATATTTGCTTTATACATCTGGTTGCTCCAGTGTTGTGTGCATAAATATATTTAGAATTATTATGTTCTCTTGCTGAATTGACTTCTTTATCATTAAATAATTACCTTCTTTGTCTCTTTTACAGATTTTGTCTTGAAATCTATTTTATTTAATAGAATATAGCTAACTCCTGTTATTTTTTGGTTTCCATTTGCATGGATTATCTTTTTACTTTACTTTTTACTTTAAATGGAATATCCATTTACTTTCAGTCTATTTGTGCTTTTATAAGTGAAGTGGGTATCTTGTACCAAACTTATATGGGTCTTGTTCTTTTATCCATTTAGGCACTCCATATGTTTGATTGGAGAATTTATTCCATTTACTTTCAATGATATTATTGATAGGTAAAGACTTACTACTGCCATGTTGCTATTTGATTTCTGATTGTTTCGTGGTCCTTCCTTCCTTCCTTCCTGTCTTCCTTTGTGTTAAAGTAATTTTCTCTGGTAGTGTGTTTTAATTTCTTTCGTTTCTTTTTTTTTATTATTTGTAACTATTTAGGTTTTTTGATTTGAGGTTACCATGAGGGTTGCAAAAAACATTTTATATTCAACTATTTTAAACAAATGGCAACTTAACTCTGCTTACAAATACAAACAAACAAGCAAAGAAAATCTAAAATAAACTCTACACTTTAACTCCACCCCACCCCCTGCTTTTGACTTTTTGTTTCCATTTGTATTTTTATACTATCTCTTAAAATATTGTTGTAGTTATTATTTTTGAGAGTTTTCAATTTTAGTCTTCCTATTCAAGATATAAATGGTTTATACACTGCAATTACAACAATACAGTATTCTGGATTTTTGTACTTAGTGGTACCATTGAGTTTTATACCTTCAGATGATTTCTTATTGTTCATTAATGTCCTTTTCTTTTATATTAAAGAGCTCCTTTTAGTATTTCTTATAGAAAAGGTCTGGTGTTGATGAAATTCTCTAGGTTTTGTTTGGGGAAGTTTTTATTTCTGCTTCAGTTTCGAAGGGTATCTTTGAAGGATATAATATTTTAGGGTTCAGGATGTTTTCCTTCAGCACTTTGAATATGTACTAGCACTCTCTCCTGTTCTGTGGAGTTTCCACTGAGAAATCTGCTGCCAGACATATTGGAATTTTGTTATTTTTTATTATCATTATTATTATTATTATTTCTTCCTTCTTTACGATCTTTTTTTGTATCTGTGACCTTTGGGAGCTTGATTATTAAATACCTTGAGGTAGTCTTTTTGTAGGGGTTAAATCTGCTTTGTATTTTATGGCTGTATTGTACCTGAATATTGATATCTTTTCTCTAGGTTTGGAATGTTCTCTGTTAATATGTTTTCAAGTAAAATTTCTACCCTAGTCTGTATCTCTGTTTCCTCTTTGAGAAAAATAATTCTTAGATTTACCTTTTTGAGGCTATTTTCTAGATCTAGTAGGAATGCTTCATTCTTTTTCATTCTTTTTTCTTTTTGCTCTTCTGACTGTATTTTCAAATGGTCTGCCTTCAAGATCAATGATTCTTTATTTTGCTTGATTAATTCTTCTCTTGAGAGATGTGATTTTTCAGTTTGTCAGTGGCATTTTTCAGCTTCAGAATTTCAGGTTAATTTTTTTATTATTATTATTTCAATCCTTTTGTTAAAATTCTGTGATAGGCTTCTGAACTCCTCTGTGTTGTCTCGAGGTTCATTGAGCTTCTTCAGAACAGCTATTTTGAATTCTTTGTGTGAAATCTTACATGTCTCCATCACTCCAGGATTGGTCACTGGTGCCTTATTTAGTTCCTTTGGAGACGTCATATTTCCCTGGATGTTCTTGATGCTTATGGATGTTTATAAATGTCTAGCCATTGACAAGTTAGGTATTTATTCTAATCTTCACAGTCTGGGTTTATTTGAACCCATCCTTGAGAAGGCTTTCCGAGTATTCAAGGGAATTGATGTTGTGATCTAAGTCTTTGGTCACTGTAACTGTATCAGCACTGGAGATGCCCCAAACCCAGTAATGCTGTGACTTTTGCTGATTCCTGGTGGTACTTGTGTAAGATATGGGAGAATTCCCTGGATTACCAGGCAAAGTCTCATTCTCTCTTCCCTCTTTCTGCTGGGCTGCTGGAGTTGCAGGAGAAGTGATGTAGGTGCTGTCTCACGGCCACAAGGAGTACCTCACACTTGAAGTGAGCCCAGTCTCACCAAAAGCCTGTGAAAACTGCTGTCTACCTATGATGTTTATCCAAAGCCCAAGGGCTCTTTAGTCAGCAGGTGGTGAATCCTGCCAGGACTGGTTCCTTCCATTCAGGACAGGGCACTCCCTTCTGGCCCATGGTGGGTCTAGCAATGCCATTCAGGAACTAAAGCCTAGAATCAGGGGCTTCAGGAGTCTGCTTGGTACTTTATTTTATTGTGGCTGAGTTGGTACCCACGTTGCAAGACAAAGCCTTTCCTTTCCCTCAGTGAAAAAAGACTCTCCCCAAACTGCACTGTCCAGAGTTGGGGGAAGGGTGAAAT
>RJWJ010049826.1:0-10103 GCA_004363605.1 Indri indri | reverse complement strand
TCGAGACCAGCCTGAGCAAGAGCGAGACCCCGTCTCTACCAAAAATAGAAATAAATTAATTGGACAGCTAAATATATACATAGAAAAAAATTAGCCGGGCATGGTGGCGCATGCCTGTAGTCCCAGCCACTCGGGAGGCTGAGACAGTAGGATTGCTTGAGCCCAGGAGTTTGAGATTGCTGTGAGCTAGGCTGATGCCACGGCACTCGCCCCAGGCGAGAGAGTGAGACTCCGTCTCAAAAAAAAAAAAAAAAGAAGGAATTCTTGGCCGGTCACAGTGGCTCACACCTGAAATCCTAGCACTCTGGGAGGCTGAGGCGAGGATCGCTTGAGGTCATGAGTTCGAAACCAGCCTGAACAAGAGTGAGATCCCGTCTCTACTAAAAATAGCAATTAGCTGGGTGTGGTGGCATGGACCTGTAGTCCCAGCTACTCAGGAGGCTGAGGCAGGAGGATTCCTAGAGCCCAGGAGTTTGAGTTTGCAGTGGCCTACAATGACACCACTGCACTCTACCCAGGGTGACAGAGTGAGACTCTGTTTCAAAAAAAAAAAAGTTCAGGAGAAGATCTGTTGTACAACATGGTGACTATAGTAAATAACAATATATTAGCTGGGTGTGGTAGCTCACACCTGCAATCCTAGCACTCTGAGAGTCTGAGACAGAAGGATCACTTGAGGCCAGGAGTTCAAGACCAGCCTGGGCAAGTGTAAGAACCCATCTCTACAAAACACAGAAAAATTAGCTGGGTGTGGTGGCACATGCCTGTAGTCCCAGCTACTCGAGAGGCTGAGGCAGGAGGATCCCTTGAGCCCAGGAGTTTGAGGTTGCTGTGAGCTATGATGATGCCAAACAATGTATTGTATACTTGAAAATCATTGAGCAGATTTTAACTGTTCTCACCACAAAAAAATAAGTATGTGAGGTAATGCACATGTTAACTGGCTCAATTAGCCATTCCACAATGCATATATGTATTTCAAAACATCATGTTATACCCATAAATGTATATATTTTTGTCAACTAAAAACTTTTAAAAGTTCTCTGATTCGAATGATAAAGAGAAAACACACACATACACACACATCTAGTGCCTTCTCTCAGTTAACAAAGGGAAAACTGAGGCCAGGGCAGGGGAAGGGGCTTATTCAAAAGCACACAATAGGTATGATTGAGAGGCGTCCCCTGACTTCCTGCCCCTGCCCCACATGCCGGTCTGCCCGGCTGCTGCGACAGCCTCCTGGCCCCAAGCTTCCGGCTGGTTCTTCAGCACACCCTCAGTTCCATCGGTCTTTTTAAAAGATAACTTTACTCCTTTACTCTGGGTTTCGTTTGCCCCAGTTATAAAATCCTACCTGTTCCACGAGAGCAGGGACCTCGTCTGTCTGGTTCATCGCAGGATCTCAGCTCCCAGATTTGCACCTAGCAGTGCATGGCACAGGTTGAATAAAATTGAATTTTAGAAAATTGGGAAAATGCAGGAATGTTTTTAAAAATTCAAAAGCATTCACCTGTGCATTCCCACCCTCAAAATGTTTTAAATCCCAGGTACTCAAAGGCTGAGGCAGGAGGATCGCTTGAGCGCAGGAGTTTGAGGTTACAGTGAGTTATGATCATGCCACTGCACTGCAGCCTGGGTGACAGAGCGAGACCCTATCTTTAAAAAAGTTAAAAAATAAAAAATAAAAATATTTTAATATATCTTATTCTCGATTTTTTTTTTTCTTTTTCTTTTTTTTTTTTTTGTGCTTTGCTGGCATCCAGCACACGGTCCCCTTCAACATGCATCTGTGGAGGGCCTGGGGTGCCAGGCACAATTCTAGGCCCTGGGAGCACAGCAGAGAACAAAGCAGACAAAAGTCCTTGCCCTCATAGAGCCTGCGTTCTGGTGGGAAATGAACAAGCGATGGACTGAATGTAACTACCTCCTGCTGTTGGACGTTTTGCTCAGTGCTCCTTAAACATTCCCTCTGCAGTACCTCTAATGGACCACAGGGAGGAAATTGCTTGGAAGTCTCATATTTTATCATTAAAATAAATGTAAAGTCTGACCAACAGGCCAGCGTGTCCTGTTTTGCCTGGGACTTTTCTGGTTTTAGTACTGAAAGTCTTCTGTCCTGGAAAATCTTTTCAATCCTGGGCAACCTGGGACAGTGGGTCGCCCTAATTCTATGCCATATCATATCCATAGCTTTTTAAAAAAAAAACAAAAAAACAGCTTATTGAAATATATTTCACATACCATAAAATCCACCTATGTTAAATTGCATCATTCAGTGGTTTTCAGTACATTCACAAGGTTGTGTGATCACCACCACTATCTAATTCCACAACATTTTCACCACCCCAAAAGGATACCCCATACCCATTTAGCAGTCACCCCTCATTCACACTCCCCCCAGCTCCCAGCAATCGCTCATCTACTTTCTGTCTCTCTATGGATTTGCCCGTTCTGGACATTTCATATAAACTGAGTCACACAATATGTGGGGGTTTTCTTAAGTTTTTTCGTTTTTGTTTTTTTTAGAGACAGGGGTCTCACTATGTTGCCTAGGCTGGGCTTGAACTCCTGGTCTCAAGCAATCTTCCTGCCTCAGCCTCCAGAGTAGCTGGGACTACACTGCCACTATGTCTCGCTTAAAACGTGTTTTTTTCTGTCTGTCTGCTTTTAGTTAACATAATGTTTTCAAAGCTCATCCATGTTGCAGCACATATCAATGTATCATTACTTCATTCTTTTTTATTGCCAAATAACACTCCATGCTATGGATATACACCACCTCTTGTTTATCCATGCATCCGTTGTTAAACATTTAGGTTGCTTCCACTTTATGGCTATTATGAATAATGTTGCTGTCGACATCCGTATACAAGTTTTGTGTAGATGTATGTTTTCATTTCTCTTGGGTATGTACCTTGGAGTGGAATTGCTGGGTCATATGGTAGCTCCGTGTTTAACTTTTTGAGGAACTGCCGAACTGTTTTCCAAAGTTGCTACACCATCTTACGTTCCCAGCAGCAAGGCACGGGGGTTCCAGTTTTTCCACATCCTTGCCTATGTTTGTTACCATCTGTCTTTTTTACTTTAGCCAGCCTAGTGGTGTGAAGTGCTATGTTGGTTTTAATATAAAGGGTTGGGTCTAAATACTTATCATCAAATAAAATCAACCACACACCGTGTCTATCATATGCCTAGAGCACCCCAACACAGCGCTCGGTACCCCTGAGGGCAAGAGTACCAGCCTGAAGCATATGGATTATGATCATTTGCAGTTGTAAACAACACTGTGATAACCAGCTTTGTACAGATTTGTGTACCTTAGGAAAAATTCATAGGAATGGAATTATTTGGTTAAGGGACACACATTCAAAGTCTAAACACATGGCACAAAACTTCAAAGGGCGTACAGAGAAAAGTAAAGTTTCCTTCCTCCCCTCCTCTAAGGCCTTCTCCCCAGAAGCAACCACAGACACCAGTTCCTTAAATATCCTTCCCAAAACATCTTAGGATGCACATTTTGAGGCTTTCAAAGCACATTGGCACCAGAAAGCAGTACCAACTAATCGATGAGTCCGTTGCTGGTGGGGAAGTTTCCTTTTCACCATTTTCCTGCGTTGTTTTTTTATTTTTCTTTTTGCCACAGTATTCTGATTGTTTTTGTCTTAATTTTTTAAATTACTAGTGAGGTAGAACTTCTTTTCATGTACATTTTTATTTTTTTGTATCATTATTTGTATTTTTTCATATGCTCATTATTTATATATCTTATTTGCTGCCAGAATGATCTTTTTAAAAGAAAAATCTGATCATGCCCTTGTTTGGCACTTTTGGAGCTTGCCCACTGCCATGGATGACCCAGCAACTCCCCAACTGGCCCACAAGGCCCCGCACGGTCTGACTCCAGCTGCTCCTGGCCCTTTTTCTCACCATTGTCTGAACAATCTGCAGTTTCCAGAAATAGCCCTATGACTTCTCTCCTCCTGGCTTTGACAACTGCAGACATCACCTCCTCCCTGACAACTTCCAGGCTCACCCCGCCACACATCTCTGAGGGAATCACTTCTTTGCAGGGCCAGCTTCATGGGCATCCAACCTTTGCAGAAGAGCCCTGCTGTTGGGAAGGGTTCCTGGCTTATTTTAATGCTCTGCTGTCAGCATTTAGAAATTCATATTAATATTTGGACAAGGGGCTCTGCATTTTCATCTGCACTGGGACCTGCCAATTATTGCAGCAGGTCCTGCTGGCTTGCCGCCGGTGCACCTTCCGCCCCTCACCCAGGAGGAGACACTCCTTGACCTCAGGGCCGGTCCTACCCCCTCTTGCATTCCCAGTGCCTGGCAGAAGCCAAATGAATGCCCAAATTTAAGAATGAATGGCTGAAAACAAAGAAAGAATGATCACGTGAATGAAAGGAAGGACTCCGTTATTCCTTGAAGAGTAAGGCAGGAGGAATTTTCAATGTAGACAAAAGTTGCAAGACCATTCCAAGTAGAGGGAACAGCACAGGCAAAGGTACCCACGGGTGAGAATTCACCATGGGCAGGCCCAGGAAGCCTGGGAATGCCTGGCCTCAGCTAAACTGGACTCAGCTAAACTCCCAGGATTCGGGGGCAGTGGGAGGGCCGAGGCAAAGGCTGGAACTCTGGAAGGACCTGTCTCCCCGACAAGGGTCAGGGAGAAAGCCCTGGAATCCAGAAGAGGAGGTGCTAATTAGTGCCCTCCGAGGGGACTCTGCTGTCCTTGGGGTTGGCAAGAGGTCAGGCCAGGAAGTGGAGGGGCTGGAGGGCCGATGGGACAGCTTGACATAAAGGCTTGGTGATCTTAATGACCCCAACCAAAGTGCCTTTGCCAACACCAGGCCTCTGACTCAGCGGTCAGTACTTCCTGCCCACCCACCCTGCTTCACCTTAAAAGGTTTGTCTGGGCCCCAGGCTTCCATCCCAGGCCTCCTTCCTCCCATCCCAGAAACTGGAGGTCACCAGGGTCCCAGGACCAGTGGAACCAGTGGGAGGTTAGAGGCAGTCCCTGCAGCGGGTGCCTCGGCCGCCCAGGGGATGAAGAGATGACGGCCTCTTGGGGTGTACAGGCACAGGGCTTGGTTCTGCCTGCATAAGAGAAGAGGCCCAATGGCTGCAAACCCCTTGAGGGGTTTTATATTGCCAATCCGGAACCTGTCTACTCTTCCCCTCACCACCTGCCACTCTCTCCCCTCCACTCCTGCCCTCCTAGCCATAGTGGGCTCCTTTCCAGCCTTGACCACATCCAGTCCGTGCTCATCTCTGCCTTTGCACTCGCTGCTCTCTCTGCCTGCATCGCTCACCCCCCGGTCTAGGCATGGCTGC
Organism: Indri indri; assembly: GCA_004363605.1. Taxonomy (NCBI): domain Eukaryota; kingdom Metazoa; phylum Chordata; class Mammalia; order Primates; family Indriidae; genus Indri; species Indri indri. The sequence goes on along the minus strand of RJWJ010049826.1, from coordinate 4,760 downwards.
CTAGAAGACCACCTCCTCGCTGAGGAAGCCAGCCCTTCCCTACCCCAGGACCTTGTCTAATTTTCCGACAGCCTGGGTCGGAAGCTGACCTCTCTTAGCTACCAGCTTGTGTAAGTTACTGAACCTCTCTGTGCTCCCTTTCCTCCCTCGCCTTCAAAGTGAGGGTATCAGCGGCACTTACGTCGTTCTGTCGTTGGAAGTCGTAGGCGAGATGACTCAGGGCCTGGCACATAGTGGGCTCCATACATGATAGCCACAGTGACCGTCACTGTCTGCCCCCTCTAGGTCACCTCGAGAGAAGGGGCTGTGTCTGCCTGCTCATAGCTGTAACCCCAGGGCCTAGAACAGGGCTTGGTATATAAAAGGCACTCCAGAAATATGTACGGAAACAACTGAGCCCCTTGTTTCTGTCGGAGTATTTGCCCTTTTCTCACTCTCCCCCTCCTAGCGCAAGCAGATGGCCTGTCAGGCAGGCCTCCTCCAGGCAGGAGGGGAGGAATGATGGAGCAAGGGTAACTGCAGGACCCTGGTCCTGCAGACAGTGTGGCCAGAGCCCAGACAGGGACCAACCAGAATGACCCCAAGCCACCTCATGACCTCGACTCAGCAGAACGATTCCTGTACCTTCCAGTAATACCCAGAAGTACAGGGAGATGTTAGCCCCGGAAAGACCATTCAAAACAAAAAGGACAATGGGAGTCGCAAGGTGACCCGTTCAGACACATGACCAGGAAGCACAGGGACCCACCACGACTTAGATATACAAAACTTTGTCTCCCACCCCACCTGAGACACAACCTCAGATTGGAGAAAAAGAAGGTTCTACTTCTTACACCCTTGAGTCGTGCCGGGCAATCATGCCTGGCACTCAGATAGAAAGTTCCCTTGTTACTGCTCACTGCGAGACCTCTCCGAGCCTCAGTTCTGCCATCTGTCAGGTGGAGGCAGTGTCATCGCTCTCCTAGGATGCTTCGGCCGGTTTCAGTCGCCACAAAAGGTTCCCAAGGACTAGATGTGCTATCTCATTTAATGCACTCAACAACCCTGTGAGATGAGAACTATTCGTATTATCTGTGCTTACGGATAAGGAAACTGAGGCACAAAGCAATTGTGTAACCAGGTCTGAGGTTGAGTAGCCGGCCTTAGACTGGTGGTCCCAGGCCCACTCCCTCTCTCCCTGCAAGGAAGGTAAGCGGAGAATGTGACAATGTTTGGAAAACCACAAAGACCTGTGCTATGTAGAGGGTGGGAGGGCAGGCAGGGAGGACCCTGGAGGACCCGGGACAGAGCGGGGATGAGGCGGGGTGTGGCTCAGCACCAGCCAGCGTCGGCAGAGGTGCAGTGCCAGGCTTGCCAGCGCTTTGGCTGTTGGCTGTCGTCTGGGAGGGAGGGAGGAGCCCCGCCCCCACAGGTGGGGCAGGGGCACGTTCGGCCGCCCAGGGAATGCACCTGGTGGGTGTCAAGAGGTCCGGGTCGAGTGCCAGCTCTCTCTCTAGCTCTCAGGGTGACCTCTGTCCCGCAAGTCCCTCTCCTCCCAGGCCACCCGTTTTCCCCCGCGGCCCAAGCGCGGATGAATGAGGGTTCGGGGACTCGCGAGCCCGCTCTCCTGCCTGGGCCCCGTGCTGCCCCCCGGTGGACAAACTGGAGCATGCCTCCCTCAGCTCCCAGAAGAGGACGCGCAGGAATCTCCCCTCCCCAGTCTTGACGCCTGGCCTGGGTGCATGGAGGAGGTGCCCACAAGTCTCATTTCCAGGGCTCAAGAGGAAGGTGAAGGTTCTGAGGAGATCTGGGTGGGCCAGGAGAATTCCCAGGCTCTGGCTCTGCCCTTGCTGTGTGAGTTTGTGCTCGCCTTCCTGTCTCTGGGCCTCAGTTTCCCTATCTCTAAGAAGGGAGTTAATAGGTTCAGTCCTGACCTGGGAGGCATAAGACTGGGTTTTTAATGCACTAATGAGCTGTGCGAGTTTAAGCAAGTCCCTGCCTTTCCCTGAGCCTCAGTTTCCCCAACTGCACATAAGTTGGTGGGACCAAATGGCCTCAGGACCCCTCTGGCTCTGACGTTCAGTAGTCCAAGTGGGAACTATGTCTTTAGAGGGATTAATAGGAGGCACAAGGGACCCCAAGAAGAGTTTCTCGAGGGAAGGACTGGGTCAAAATCATTTCCCAGGGCTAATAGGAGGCCATATAGCGTTGAAATGCATTCAGATTCTTTAATCTTACATATTTATTGAGAAAATACTCAGTGCCATGCCCTGTGCTGGGCACTGGCCATACAACAGTATACAAGACAGGCTGAGCGAGGTGGCTCATGACTGTAATCCCAGCTACTTGGGAGGCTGAGGCAGGAGGATTGCTTGAGGTCAGGAGTTCGAGGCAATAGCATACAAGTCAGACGCAGTCCTTGCACTTGAGGAAAAATTTACAGCCTAGTCCAGGGCACTGATGAGTAAACAGACATTCACACTCTAGTCTGAACAAGTTACGAAAGGAATATGGACCAATCATAGCCACAGTACTATTGGAAGGTGAAGCATCAGAAGGGAGATGGCACATGAGTAGGGTTTTAGAGGCAGGAGTATAACAAGCACTTCCTTCTTTTAAAATTAAACAATTTTCCTGACAGAGTTCTTGCTTCAAGTTTCTTCCTCTGCTCCAAGGCACAAAGCAGCTCAAACTTTCCCCGGGGCAAATGGCTTCACCAATGGTTTCCCCAGGCATGAGGCCTCTTTTGTTGACAATGTCCCATGGGGCACCTTTGGGTGTGGACAAGACCAGCCGTGCACCAGAGCTGGCTCACACTGGCTCACAAGAGCCAATTGCTGAAGTTTCAGTCATTTTACAAGCTGGTTGTTGAACAGTCATTATTAAGAATTAAATTTATAAAGTTACAGTTAAATACATTATATTAAAACAAAGATAGTACTAAAAACTCATCTCTTCCTAATTATCGTACGACATTTTACTCTTACCTGTTCCCTGGAGGTTACCTATACCTGTCATCTGTGTGGTGGAACCATGACACAATGCTGTGCATCTGCACATCTCGCCCTAACTCTGGGTTTGGTGACATAGTGGTCCCTTGAAATCGGCCAAGCTGGGAGTATTTATGCCATAGAAATTGGCAAACGGTACAAATACGGAATTGATTTGTTGTTTTTTTGACTTTCTAGACTCAAGAAAATGATGGTCAAAACGTTAATAGTGTAGATTAAACTTAACATTTTGTCATGTCTAGTGCTAAAGCTGAAAGAGGTTTCAGTTTAATGAATATATTTGTAGGTGAAAAATATTATAACAGTAGATCATGTATCAGATTTAGTGACAAAAATTTATAGGGAAAAAAATTAGCAGATTGGTATGTAACTCAATTGCAAATTTGGGTTGAATTACCACCATAGTTTGGCTACAGATATGAGTTCAGGAAAAATTAACAAAAGCATTCTTCGAGAATCGGCACTACAGAATTTACTATCAAGAATTCGTGGCCGAGTGTGGTGGCTCACGCCTGTAATCCTGGCACTCTGGGAGGCCGAGGTGGGAGGATCGCGTAAGGTCAGGAGTTTGAGACCAGCCTGAGCAAGAGGGAGACCCCGTCTCTACCAAAAATAGAAAAAATTAGCCGGGCAACTTGAAGATGGAAAAAATTAGCTGGGCGTGTGGCACGTGCCTGTAGTCCCAGCTACTGAGGAGGCTGAGGCAGAAGGACCACTTGAGCCCAGGAATTTGAGGTTGCTGTGAGCTAGGCTGACACCACAGCACTCTAGCCCAGGTGACAGAGCAAGACTATCTCTCAAAAGAAGAAAAACAAGAGTTTGTATATTTTGTTAGTTGTAAATTGTGTGCTACACATCCTTTATATCAGTAAAATTTATAATAAACATATATACATGTATAATGTATACATCTGGATTTTTGAAGAACCAGTTGTCATTTACTAGCAGATAAGTCCAAGTTTAGTAAAGTCCTTCCAAAGCAAATTTCTCCTTGGGGAAGCCATCTCCACTAGCAGAATTATTTTCAGGACAGAGAGACAGATGACCTCTTGCTTCCACTGGGGACACTCCCAGGACACATGTTAGCTGGTGGCTTTGGAGTCTATCATATTCAAAATGACAATAAAACCAACCTACACATTCAGGAGCTTTGTGGCACTTTTTCCCTTTTTTTTCTTGCTCTGTTGCCTGGGCTAGAGTGGTGTCCTAATGGTTCGCTGCAACATCAAACTCCTGGGTTTCTTCTTTTTCTTTTTTTTTTTTTTTTTTTTTTTTTTTTTTTTTTTTTTTTTTTTTGACGTTTTCTAATTTAAGCACCTGAAAGCTATTCTTTGTTCACAGCAGCAGGAAAAAAAATAAGGCTATTTGACTACAAGTAACAGAACCTTTCTCAGGCTAACTGAAACAAAAAGCAGGAGCTACCCCAGAGGTGGGGGGTGGGGAGCCACTGTGGCCCTCAGCAGCAGGCTGGCCAGCTTCTTCGGCCCCATACGTCCCTCACTTTTACTTCTTTCTTCCCTGCCCCTGTAGATAGCTTTCTGCTTCTTCTGTGTGTGTGCAAACCACAGTAAAAGTGAAGGTGGCTGCTTTACAGTTCCCAAGTTTAACGTTCTCAGTTCAAGGACCAGCCCCAGCCAGAGGACAAGCCCCAGACCAGGGATCCAATTGGCTTGGATCAGGTAGACATTCCTTGGCCAGTCAGTCGGGGAGTCACAGGATACAAATGTGGCCTCAGGGGCCACACCTCGTGGGGAGGGCCAGCTCTCCCAG
>RJWJ010049825.1:0-10109 GCA_004363605.1 Indri indri | reverse complement strand
TTTTTTTTTTTTTTTAAGACAAAGTCTTGCTCTGTAGCCTGGGCTAGAGTGCCATGGCATCAGCCTAGCTCACAGCAACCTCAAACTCCTGGGTTCAAGCGATCCTCCTGCCTCAGCCTCCCAAGTTGCTGGGACTACAGGTGCTCATCATCATGCCTGGCTAATTTTTTGTTTCTGTTTTTGGTTGCCCAGCTAATTTTTTCTATTTTTGGTAGAGATGGGGTCTTGCTCTTGCTCAGGCTGGTCTCGAACTACTGATCTCAAGCTATCCTCCCGCCTTAGGCTTCCAGAGTGCTGGGATTAAAGGCGTGAGCCACTGCACCGGGCCTGAAATTCTATTGGTTTCTTACCCAAACCCTAGTAGACTCCTTCCTTATTCAGTTTGTCATTAACCTCATTTTCACTTCCAGTTGCCTCCTACCAAACTATTAAATAGTAAAAATGAAAATGAATTGTGGTAGATGCTCAATTCACTTCAAATGGTGGTTCTTTTATATTTCTTGTTTATATTCTTGTTAGTTATGTAGTCCATGCTATCATTCTGAATATTTCTTTAACCTTTTTTTATGTGGGACCCTCTATTTCTAGGATCTCATATTATTTCTCCCTATGGTGATTTCGTGAGAAAGAAAAAAGTGTCTAATATTGCATGTCCGAAAATCTCTTTTTCTACCCTCATGCTGGATTGATAATTTTGCCAGGTGCAGACTTATAGAATGAAAATTGTTTTTACTTAGTTTTTTTTTTTTTTTTTTGAGACAGAGTCTTTGTCACCCTGGGTAGAGTGCAGTGGCATCATCATAGCTCACTGCAACTTCAAACTCCTGGGCTCAAGCAACCCTCCTGCCTCAGCCTCCTGAGCAGCTGGGACTACAGGTGTGGGCCACGATGCCTGGCTAATTTTTCTATTTTTAGGATAGATGGGGTCTCGCTTTTGCTCAGGCTGTTCTCGAACTTCTGATACTTAGAATTTTGAAGGTATCACTGCATGGTCTTCTGGAAGCTTCTATTGTTAATGTTAGGAATTCGGATGCCACGTTTTCCTAATTCTTTGTATAAGACCTTTGCTCTCACCCCACCCCCTGGAATTTTTAGGTATATGATATGTTTCTTTATTGATTTTGCTAGACATTTTCAAGGACTTTTCATTTTGGACATTTACATTTTTCAGTTATAAGAAATTTAAAAAATGATATCATTGATAATTTCCATCTAAACTATTTTGTTTGGTCTTTCCTTCTGAAACTCCTATTAGTTAGACTTTGGACCTATGGATTTTCCAAACTACTGTTCTTTTTTTGGTTGTTTATTTGTTTATAAGCCCTTTCTTTCTCTTTTTGTTTTTTGGAATACGTTTCCTTGCTTTTATCTTCTTATCCTCTTATTGAATTAAAAAAATTATATATTTATGTTTTTAATTACAAAGAACTTTTTTCTTGTTCTTAAAAGAACAAGAAATTATTAAACTATTCCTTTTTATGACATCTTGTTCATAATTCATGGATGCGATATTTTATATCTTTGATGATCTCAATTATAGATTATTTGAAATTTTCATTTTTCTTTTTTTCTTCTATTTTATTCTCTATTTAGAGGCTTTTCTGAAATGTGTGATGATCCTTGCTTTTCTACTCATGTTTATGCTTAAACACTGATGGGAAACTTTGTGAGAAAGTTACCTTTGTCCATTGATCGGCTTTTCTTTGAATAGCCAGATCACTTTTGGTTGGAGCTTCTCAAATGTCAGTCAGTACGTGCACATTTTCCTCCAGTCTCTCTAGAGCAGGATCCTCCCATCTCCTTCTAAGGAACGAAGCATAAACCCAGAACTGAGCAGTGGAGGGAGCATGGATATCTCATTGTTTCTCACCCCCACCCTCCCATGTCCCCGAAGTCCTCAAGTCTTGAGAGTCCCAGGCTCAGTTTCTCCATCTAATATTTCTCAACACTCCCGAGGGAATGAGCGACGTGCAATCATGTAGCAGGTTACGTTGGAAGTAGGGATGCAAGAAAATAAGTGTTCCTTATAGAAACTTTCAAAATATTCCCTTGTTTTCAATCTTCTCCCCCGACTACACAGGCGTACCTCAGAGACACTGCCAGTTCAGTTCCAGACCACTGCAGTAAAGTGAATATCTATCACAATAAAGTGAGTCACAGGAATTTTGGGGTTTCCCAGTGCATATAAAAGTTATGTATATACTATGCTGTCATCTATTAACTGTGCAATAGCATTGTCTAAAAAGCAATGTGCATACCTTAATTAAAAATATTTTATTGCAAAAAAATGCTTACAATCATTTGAGCCTTTAGCAAGTCATAATCGTTTTGCTGGTGGAGGGTCTTGCCTCAGTGTTGATGGCTGCTGCCTGATCAGGGTGGTGGTTGCTCGAGGTTGGTGTGGCTGTGGCAATTGCTCAAAATAAGACAACAATGAAGTTTGCTACATCATCGACTCTTCCTTTCATGAAAAATTCTCTGTAGCTTGTGATGCTGTTTGATCACATTTTAACCCTACGGAATTGGACTCAATCCTCTCAAACTCTGCTGCTGCTTTATTAACTCAGTTTATGTAATTTTCTAAACACTTTGTTGTCATTTCAAGAAAACACTTTCTTTGCTCATCCATAAGAAGCAACTCTTCTTTCAAGTTTGATCATGAGATTCCAACACTTCAATTACATTTTAAGGCTCCACTTTTAATTCTAGTTCTCTTGCTGTTTCTGCCACATCTGCAGTTATTTCCTCCACTGAAGTCTTGAAGCATTAGAAGCAACTTCTTCTGCAACCTTGTTAATGTTGATATTTTGACTTCCTCCTATGAATCACAAATGTTCTTAATGGCATCTAGAGTGGTGAATCCTTTCCAGAAAAGTTTTCAATTTGCTTTGCCCAGATCCATCTGAGGAATCAGTGTCTATGGCGGCTGTAGACTTAAGAAATGTATTTCTTCAATAACAAGACTTGAAAATCAAAATGACTCCTTGATCCATGGGCTGCAGAATGGATGCTGTGGCAGCAGGCATGAAAACAACATTAACCTCCTGTACATTTCCATTAGAATTCTCAAGTGACTAGGTGCATTGTCTAGGAGCACTAACAGTTTGAAAAGAATCTTTTTTTCTGAGCAGTAGTTCTCAATAGTGGGCCTAAAATATTCAGCAAACCATGCTATGAACAGATGTGCTGTCATCCAGGCTTTGTTGTTCCATTTATAGAGCACAGGCAGAGTAGATTTAGCATAATTCTTAAGGGCCCTAGGATTTTCTGAATGGTAAGTGAGCATTGGCTTCAATGTAATATCACTGGCTGGATTAGCTCCTAGCAAGAGAGTCAACCTGTTCTTTGAAGCTCTGAAGCCAGACATTGACTTCTCCTTGCCAACTAAAAAAAGTTCTAGTCCTCTTTCAATAGGAGGCTGTTTCATCTACATTGAAACTCAATTGTTTAGTGTAGAGTCACTTTCATCAACGATCTTAGCTAGGTCTTTTGGATAACTTAATGCAGCTTCTATATCAGCACTTGCTGCTTCACCTTGCACTTTTATATTATGGAGATACTTTCTTTCCTTAAGCCTCATGAACCAACCTCTCTGCAAGCTTCCAGCTTTTTTTCTTCATTTTCCTCACCTCTCTCAGCCTTTTTAGAATTGAAGAGGGTTAGAGCCTTGCTCTGGATTAGGCTTTGGCTTAAGGGAATGTTGTAACTGGTTTGATCTTCTATCTAGACTACTCTAACTTTCTCTGTATCACCAAGAAGATTGTTTCACTTTCTTATCATTGGTGTGTTTACTGGAGTAGCACTTTTAATTTCCTTCAAGAACTTTTCCTTTGCATTCACAACTTGACGAACTGGCATGAGAGGCCCAGCTCTCTATCTGTCTCAGCTTTTGATATGCCTTCCTCACTAAGCTCCATCATTTCTAGCTTTTAATTTAAAGTGAGAGATGTGAGAATCTCCCTTTCACTTGAACACTTAGAGGCCATTGTAGGGTTATTAACTGACCTAGTTTCAATATTGTTGTGTCTCAGGAAATAGGGAGGCCTGAAGAGAGGGAGAGAAATAGGAGAACCAGTTAGGGTTGCAGTCAGAATGCACACAACATTTGTTAAGTTCACCAACTTATACTAGCACAGTTTGTGATGTTGTAAAACAATTACAATAGTAACATCGAAGATAACTGATCACAGATCACCATCATAGACATAATAATGATGAAAAAGTTTGTCATATTATGAGAATTACCAAATGTGACACAGAGACAGGAAGTGATCATGTGTTGTTGAACAAATGGCGCCAATTGACTTGCTCCATGCAGGGTTGCCACAAACTTGCAATCTGTGAAAAACACAATATTTGCAAAGCACAATAAAATGAGACATGCCTGTGCTATTCCTTTATATAATCCCTGGTGCTTCCAATTCTTGAGCTTTTTTTTGGTTCTTCAGGCTGAAATGGAGTGCATCTCATTGGTCTTCTCTTTCGCTGGGTACCTTTTCTATTAATTGTTTTAACTGTACTTTATTTCTTGGTGGGAATGGGGTTTGGATTATGTCTGCTAATATTTTAGTTTCAACAAAAGATTGCTTTTATTGAGAAGATGTATGGTTACATATGGAATAGACCAGTGTATAGACATGCAAGCAGAGATAACTCAGCTAGAAGTAATTTAGAAAATCCATGAAGTCCAGCATGTAACCAATAGGAGTTTCAGCAGCAAAGACCAAACAAAATAGTTAATATTAAAATTATCAAAGAATAAAGAAATGAAAGCTAATGTGATCCATTCGTGTATCTACTGCAGTGATGTTATTCTCTCTCTCTCCATTGGTTTCAGAGATTCTACAAGTAAAACAGGGAGCCTAACTGAAAATACAGATACATAAGCTGAGAGATATGTAGTATTACCGACTCACCATGAATTACTTTTCACGTAGCGAGACAGAGGACGGTCCCTGAAGGAATATGAATATGCATGGATGGGAAAGTAGGTTTAGGTGGAAGCAGGTGCGGCTGGGGAAAAAAAGCAGAGATGTGGTGATGACTCTAACATTGTGGATTCTAGCCAGAGAGGGTGCTTCCTAGACACTTTAGGTCTTACTGTGGATTGAAAACAGGTGCTTTCTTGGGGTTGGAGGAATGCCACCAACATAGCTGCCAAAATGGCCCTAGATCCCAGAAGTTCCCTTATCATAATGGGTTATTTTAAAAAATCTAGGACATCCTTCACATGATTGTCTCAAAGATAACTAAAAAAGCAAGATGCATTTTCGGGTACAAAAACCAAAATTCAAGATATCTTAGAAAGCCAAATTGTTTCCAGTTGAGTTCATAAATACCGTGCATGTAATATCAAGTTAGAATTCTGACCACAAAAGCCTTATATTAATGCATTCTTTTATTCCAATCTAAACTGTAGTGACTGGCAGTTTTTTGCAAAAGATCAAGAATCTTTGTGCAACAGGGTAATCTTGAGGCAAAACAGAAGACCCTGTTTGGTTTTATCTTACTGAGTGGAGCTACATGACACTGCTGTTTCTGAGAGTGGTCATTATCTGCATGCTTTGCTGCAGACAGTCTTTCTGACTGCAGTAACTTAGGGGCACATGGGAGCTGAGTTTGACGGTGCACTGATATACCATCAGGTGAGCACTGAGCGTGATGCCTTCTGAGGTGAACTCTGAGTAGTAGCCTGAATGCAATGTGCATTTCTCTTCACTTACTGAATCTACGGGGTATACCCACATGTCTGTCAGATAGCACTAAGCCAGAGATGTTCAAATCAACTGACCATTTGTCTAGGGAAATTGACTTAAAAATAATTGTGCCCAAACCAATCCATGACTTAATTGGACTTGGCTTCTAGGGGAGAAGATAAATGGGTGGGCTGCTCAGGCAGGGTCTTCTGGTTTACCCCAGATGGCTCATTAACAGGGCCGGAGCACACCCCCTTTGACATCATCTTTCTGTGCGTGTTTGGAGAGACTGGGACCTGAACAGATGGCTTCGACATGGGCTCCCATGACTACCAGGCATGCCAAGCAGGCAGATGAGTGATCTGGCTTGTTCCTTCTTTTTTAGACTGCTGTCAGCCAGGGAAAAGTGGTGAAAATAAATCAATGGCTCCCTCCTCCAGACCCAGCGTGTACCTTTCAGTCATCAAAATAAGAAACATCCTGTGGTGGCTGGTGGGTGATTTCTCTGATGGGAAGAGCCCTTCACATGCTGGAGATTAACATAACACATGGCCAGGCTGTGCCTCAGGAAGGCCACTTTTTTTGTCTGGGACCAAATGTTGGCACTAAATGGACAACAGCAGATTTGGAGTGAGCATTGTTTATTCACTCCCAGACGCTGTGCGTCCTTTGTGACCGGGATCAGTATTTTTGGTAACTGGCTGGTAACTGTTTACATCTCCCATCACCAGAACACAGGAAATCATAAACAGGAACCACGCTGAATATCTCTGGCAGCACCTTTGTGTTCCTACTGTACGGAAAGCCCAGGGGCCTCTTCTTGTAACACCCATAGTTTTGAGTCCAAGGCTAACTGTACAGCAAGCAACTCAGTTTGAGACCCACAGCATAAGCTTGAACTCTTATTTAATCTCCAAATAACAAGCTGACTCTGGGCTGGACTGTTTTATTGCTTATTTTTCTTTTATTTGGAATAAAGACCTCCCTACCTTGCTTGCAAAGCTATGATTATACTCTCAAAGATGCAAGCTGATTTTCTGGTTCTAAATCATGGACATTTGATGTGTTTTCAAACAATGGACATTTTGCATATGTGAAAGCCATGTTGGGTTAAGGGAGAAGGGAAGTTTTACTTTTGGGAATGAATTACATATATATAATCAAGAGGCTTTTCAATTTTGGAGGCTTCATATGGCCCGTGGGTGGCATGTTGGATATCCCAAGATTTACTCAGTGCAGTATGATAATCTAGTTCCCAAATTTTACATAGCTTAACACATAGAATTTGTAATGTTTCTAGAAATACCACATATAGAAATATCTTCATGAGAGTTCTATGTTGTGATCTGCTTTAAGTTAAATCTCATTAGTTAGCTAGAACTGTTATGGGACAGTCAGGTCATGGAATGAAAAGTGGGACTTCTGGTCTTATTTCTGATTTGTTTATAACTGCGCTATTTCTTGAGAAATATCACTTATCATATCTTTTCACTGATGCTTAAAATATATATGCAAAGTAAGGCTAACTTGCAAGGCTTTTGGGGGTCTTCCTTTATAAATGTCAAGAAACTTATAAGTAAAAATTATTATTAATAACTGACATACTTAGACCTGTCAAGAAGGATGGCAACATTTCAACCAGCCCTCGAGAGGAGACAGGTCTGCTGTGAGTTAGTCATCATCTGTGGATGATGTATTTGAGGACATGATGCACAGAAGTTGAATTTATAAAAAAAAAAGTTGGTAAAGCTCTTTCTGGAGAAATCATGGATTGCAGCCTTAAGTTCTGGGAAAATGGAATTTTCCCTTAGCTTTACAAATGTGGCAGAAGGAATCCTCAGTATTTTGCATTTTTGGATTCTCATTAATGTTTCTCTCTCTCTCTCTCTCTCTCACACACACACACACACACACACACACAGTCAATAAAATCTGTGATAATTAAAAATGCCATCTTAGATGTAAGATATATTTAAAAAATAACATATAATGGCATTTCAGCATTTTACTTTTGCTGCTTGCTTTGTGCATTTTCTTTGGGAACATGGACAATTATTTGTGCATGCGTACTCTTTTTTCAAATGTTTATTTTATGTGTATTGAAATAGAATGTGACCTTTAGGCTCCAATGTCCCAGGACAGTCCTGGAAGTCTTAGCACAAAAAGACTTAAATGTTTCTCTTCTCTTCTTCCTACCACTGCAAATTACAGTCAGCCACCCAACATGCCCTTAGTTTAGTGGGACCTACTGACTCTGATGTTAGGTACAAAGATGAGGAAAATGGCACCAAAGAGGTGAAGTAACTTATTCAAGGAGAACTTGGGCAGAGCCGTGACCAGAATTCAGGTCATCATACTCTTAATTCAGTTCTTGCACAAATATTTATTGTGTTGGATGCTGTGCTGGTTGCTATTTCTGGGTCCCTTCTATTCCATTATGCTGCCTGTCTGTCTCTGCTGTGGGGGATTTGCTCTATGGAAGTTATTTTCCTTTCCATGGGGAAACATTTTCTTCATACTCATTCTGTTTGCATAAACTCTTTGCATTTCTCATTTATAAAATGAGTATGCTGTCCTACCAATTCTAAATTTTTCTGATTCTATCGTCCTTTCATTAATTATATGTGAAAAGGCATCTGAACCTTGAAGATTCTTCATTGTGCATTTCATGTAGCTTGTGTTCAGTATGCTGTGTTTTAGTTATTTTTACTTCACCTTGTTCTTAAAGATGGCATGGGAAGTAATGCTATAAATCCCCTGGTGATGCAGTGCTGAAATGAAGAGTTCAGTTATTTCAATCAGATGATTATATTTTGCTTTAGGTCTCATGTTGTGAACCAGTGAGGTTTTGTATCATTGTGGTGATTTCTTGTTCTCTTGGGTGGTATGTGCAGCCACACAGCAGAGCATTGTGAGTGATTGTCCTCACGCCTTAGCACAATGGGAGTGCATAATAATGAGGCAAAAGTTTAACTAATAAGTGCCAGCTGATGATGCACATATGTGATGGAGTGAAACAACATTTCCAATGTGAGCCCAAGGTATTGGGATTATACCAGTATCTGTGCTAAACTGCATAAGCTGAAGCTATAACTTTTGGGGCCTTGGGATATTAAAATATTGGAAAATGGGGCAGTTCAGAATGTAATTATTAAACCTGCTTTGTACCTTTTGACCCAGGATAATGTAAAAGGGGCCACTCATTTGTTTGCTGTTTGCTGTGTCCCAAAGAATTTGCTCACTGCTTTACATATAGCATTTTGTTTAATTATTTTAATAATTCTGTGGCATAGTTTATTATCCACATTTTACAGTGAAGGAAACAGTTTCAGTGAGGTTCAATGACACACCCAAGCACTCAAAGCTGCTCTTCAGATGGAAGACTGTCTGATTCCAAAGCCTCGGTGTTACTTCAGCGTGATGCTCTAATTCTCCCACATCCATTCGTGCATTCGTTTGCTACATATTCATTGGCATATTACCATTTTAGATGCTGGGAAAATAGCAGAGAATAAAGTAGACAAATAATCCTGATCTCGTGGAGGTGTCCTACTTAGAGGAGTGACAATAAGTGAAGAGTTGAATACAATGTGTTGGAAGTCACATGGTAACAGGGGTTTTAGAGAACAACAAAGCGGAGAGGCAAGGAGAGATTGATGAGCAAGGGTGTAGGGCTTGCATTTTTGAGAAGGGGGATAAGGAAGGCCTTTCCAAGAAGATCATACTGGGGCAAAGGCATGAGCAGAGGCATAGTTGGGGCGGGGGTGGGGTGGGCTGAAGCCCTGTTGTAGATGACTACAGAGAAACTGGAGAAGAATTGGAGTGAACGAGAATGGAGATGACCCTTTAGAGTCAGGTGTCAAAAAAATTAATCCTGTATCAGGAGAATGTAGGATTTTTTATTTTTTAAGATTTGAGATATCATAGCATGATGAATTGGTGAATAGTAATGCTGTCGTAAAGAAGGAAAATCGATGATGTAGGAGGAGGGCGAGAATTGCTATAGCAATGTTCTTGAGTAGGTGAGATGTCATGGGACCCAGTGCAGAAGTGTAGGACTTGATCTTAAATAGGAACAGAGAAAATTGGTTCATAATAATAGGAGGGAAGGCAGAGGGTAAGAGTGCAGATGCTGGTAGGTGAAGAGCTGAACTTGTGGGAGTTGAGGGCATTTTCTTTTGTGTGCTCCTGTTTTCTCACTGAAAAAGCAAAATTGGATCTTGAGCTGAGAAGGCAGATAGGGGAGGCTGCACTGGAAATCTGAGGGGAGAATAATGCAGAATTGTTCTCCCGAGAGAGGTAGAGTAACCAGAATAGGTCTCTGCAGTTCTGTTGCTTTCGGGTCCACCTGTGGTTAGTGGCTGGGTGTTCAGAATGAGAACAACCAGTATGGTTGTAGGTTCAACTTCTGGG
>RJWJ010049824.1:0-10106 GCA_004363605.1 Indri indri | reverse complement strand
TGGGACTACAGGCATGCGCCACCATGCCCGGCTAATTTTTTCTATATATTTTTAGCTGTCCAATTAATTTCTTTCTATTTTTGGTAGAGACAGGGTCTCGCTCTTGCTCAGGCTGGTCTCGAACTCCTGAGCTCAGAACGATCCGCCCGCCTCGGCCTCCCAGAGTGCTAGGATTACAGGCGTGAGCCACCGCGCCCGGTCTGATGAACCCTTTTCTAACTAGGTTATAACTTAATGTTGTAGCCTCCAAAGTGTCAATGAAATGTTTTAAATATAGAAATCATTCCATAAATATTTACTAACCGTTTGTTTCTCCTTAACAGAGCTTAAGTAGTGAATCTGTCAGTCTCTCTCTAAGATCCATGGGTATGGCCCAATGACCATTACAAAAATCTGTGTTTTATAGATTGGGATGTGTTTCAGGGTTAGATACCAGTATGTGCCTAAATATCCTTTTCCCCGTGGGGGCAGCTTGATCAACCTGATGAGTAATACAGAAGGAAAGAGAAGCGAATTTGGGCACCATGAAACCAGCTGCCTTCCCACCTCTGGTGAGCTGGGTTCCTTTGCAAGCCTGAATGCTGAAGTATAAAAACTTGAAAAATATTTTCTCAAGTTCTCTTCTCTGTGATGAAACTTGGAAATATTGACAGCATATGGTCTCTATTTCTTGAAGACAGGAATTCTAGCAACCTAAAAACCCTTTCTCTGGGATAAAGGGGTTAAAAGTAAATGAATCTAAGCAAAATTTCCCATGTATCTTTGATGTACTATAATTATTCTGTTATATTCTGTCTCAAAGCTTACCTGTGTTCCTCAAACTCTGATGATTGTTTCTGGCTGCCTTGATCTTTCTGAAGACTTGACCATATGCATAATATAACCTCTTGTACTATGAATCATCATTTGGATGATGAAAAAAAATTCATATTTGTTCTGGGTCAATCCTTTGAATTTTTGTGTACAGATACCAACTTGCTCCAGTGCCATTTACTAAAAAGACCCTCCTTTCCCTTTTTGAGTTGCATTTATAAATTCAATGAAATTTAAAACTTCAAATGGCTAGATTATATTTGGAATCTAGTCAGCTCCATTGATTTATTTATGAAGGCTTCATTTCATACATTATATTTTTAGTTCTAACATTTCATTTTAGTCTCTCTCTGTTCCTCTCTCTCAGTGTTTCCATCTATGTTCCTATTTTCTTTCCAATTCTTAAACATATTTCTAACAGCTCTTTCTAAGATTGCCCCTGAAAACTTGAATGTCTGGAACATTTCTAGTTTGTTTCTATTGATTTTTTTTTCTCTTGATTATGGGTCACACTGTCCTACTTTCCATATCTTGCCCTTTTTAATCATATGTCAAACATTGTGTTTCAAATTTATGATGCTCGAATGGACTATTCTTTTTTTTCTGTTTGGCAGTTAGTGTGTGAAACTAACTCATTTATCTTTTTAGTAATTAAACTGAATGGGTCATAAGTTTCGAAGTGGGATCTAGCTTTTTCTCAACAGGATTTTGACATTTAAACACTCCAAAACTAGGAAAGCTCTTTCTTTGTTCTCTAGTTCTGTTCTTGGTTTCTTAATATTACCACTTATTCAGCAAAAAGTTCCGCAGGAGAAATCGACAAGTAAGAAAGAAGGTCTAACTTGGTTTATAAGGCTTTCCCTATCTTCTGATGTTTGGCGTGAGCGCACGCACACACAAACACAGGCTATCCCTAATTCTAATCTGCCATGTCTGCTCATACGTGGCTGTTACAAATTTACCTGTTTTCTCCATTGCCTAAATAAAGTTTCTCTCTTCATGGCAGGATTATATTTCTCTACTGACCATGCACATAAGACAAGTGCCTAGAGATGAAAATGGTCTCTTGTTTCTACTCACCTTATAAGGACTTGTCTTGTTTTGGAATTTAGTTTATTTTGGACTTCTTTGTGCCCTATGTAACTTCAATGGCCTTATATACAAATATTAAAAATATGATTTTTGTTGTTTATTTTGTGTTTTCTCATTGTTACAGTAAAAGTGCTGGTCTTTTATGACTTTCTATATGTGATTAGAAGTGGAAGGTCTATAATGTGCTTTCAGAGCATGATTTAATGTGGTTCAGAGTAGCATTGCTTCTCTTTTTATTTTCAAAATGTCTTGTGCTTCACATGAATGCTCCTTCTTGTTTTCCAAGCCATTGTCTACATTGTGATTTCAAGTTCTTCTATTTTAATACCTGTAATTACCAATTCCAGATTTCTAGTTGAATGCAATGCCTTTCTGATCATTCTATTCTGCTCCTGACTGGTATGGCTTATTTTCAGAATTTTCCACACACAAATTAAAACAAATGAGCATCAAAAATGTTATGCACACATAGTTTCAAAAACTTCTCTCCCTTTATACTTTTAATATTCATCTTTATAATATTCCTGTAGCCTGTATGGTGGACAATGAAGCTCATGACTTAATGTATATTTTTGTATGATATCATTCCTTTTTGATATCTTGTAATTTTGTTTACTCAGTCACTTAAATGCAAAGAAACAATAAAATTATAGTGACTGTCCTTTATTGTATCATTTTTACTTTAAAATTTTTTTATTTATTTACTTTTAATTGACAAATAATAACTGTGTATATGTATGGGGTTCAATGTAATGCTTATACATTAGAGAAAGATTCAATCTAGCTAATTAACATTTCTATCACCTCACCAGCAGATCATTTTTGGTGGAGAGAATATTAAAAATCTATTCCTTTAGCAATTTTGAAATATACAATGCATTATTTTTAACTGTGCTCACCATGCAACATAATAGATCACTAAAACTTATTTCTCCAGCCTAAATGAAACTTTCTACCCTTTGATCAACATCTATCCTTTCTCCATCCTTCCCTCTCCCCTCTCTTCCAGCCTCTGGTAACCACGTTTCTACTCTCTGTTTCTATGAGATCAGCATTTTCTATGTTTCACATATAAGGGAGATCATACAGTATTTGTCTTTTTCTGTCTGGCTTATTTCACTCAGCATAATGTCCTCTAGTTCCAATTTTCTTCTTTTGTAAGGCTACATTCCATTGGTTATATATACCACATTTCTTTAATCATTCCTCTGTTGGTGGACACTTAGGTTGCTTTCATATCTTGGGTATTGTGAATAATGATGAAATGAACATGTGAGTGCAGGTATCTCTTTGTCATACTGATTTCATCTCCTTTGGATATATATCCAGAGTGGGATTGCTGAATTATATAGTTATAATTAGACTAGATAGTATATATTCTATTTTTAGGTTTTTGAGGAATGTCCATAGTATTTTTCAAAATGGCCATCCTAATTTACATTCCCGCCAACACTGTACAAGTGTTCCCTTTTCTCCACATCCTCGCCAACACTTGTTATCTTGTTTTTTTGTTGTTGTTGTTTTTTTTTTTAATAAAAGCCATTCTAACAGGTGTGAAGCAATATCTCATCGTGGTCTTAATTTGCACTTCTCCGATGATTAGAGATGTTGAACATTTGTTCGCGTATCTGTTGATCATTTATATGTCTTCTTTTGAGAATTGTCTGTTCAGATCATTTTCCCAATTTTTGAGTAATGTATTTTCTTGCCATTGACTTAATTCCCTATATATTTTGGCTTTAGATATGGTTTACAAATATTTTCCTCCAATCAATGAGTTTTTTCTTCACTCTATTCATTATTTCCCTTGCTGTGCAGAAGGTTTTTAGCTTGATGAAACTCATTTGTCTATTTTTGCTTTTGTTGCTTGTGCTTTTGGAGTCCTATCCAAGAAATCATTTTCCTGACTAATGACTTGGAGCTTTCCCCCTATGTTTTATTCTAATAGCTTTTGACTGAGGTCTTATATTTAAGACTTTCATCTGTTCTGAGTTGATTTTCATATATCGTGTGAAATAAGGGTCCAATTTAATTCTTCTGTATGCAGATATTCAGTTTGCCAACATCATTTATCGAAGAGACTGTCCTTTCCCCATTGTGTGTTTTTGGCACCTTTGTCAAAAATTAGTTGACCATAAATTGGACATTTATTTCCGGGCTTTCTATCCTTTCCTATTGGTTGATATTTCAGTTTTTATGCCAGTACTATGCTGTTTTGATTACAATAACTTTATAATATATTTTGAAATGAGAGTGTATGATGCCTCCAGCTTCATTCTTTTTCCTTAAGATTGTTTGACTAAGATTGCTCTTTTCTGGTTCCATGTGAATTTTAGGATTCTGTTTTTATCCACCCAGTAGTATTGCATAAAAGTTGAGGAATGTTAGAATTCAGTAACTGAAAAGAACTGTTCGCTAGTGGATCTTGACTCACTAGAAACTATGCTAAAGATTACAACTAAACTCTGAACTGTTTGTTAAAAGTTGGAGAGAAGAAAGAAATTGAGTAGAAGGAAGAAATTAAGTAGACATTAGGTAGGTAAAAGTCACAGAGAAGATAGAAGTTAAGTCAGAGATGGTCAAAATTACATGAAGAAAGGTTGATGAAAAAAGTTTGGAACCCTAACCCAAACTTATTGGAACATAATAGTAACCCATATCACACACACAAAGTCTTAAAATCACTATCAGCATTGCATCTTTATCTAGCAAAAGCGATGTCTTTGGATGCACAAAACAAAATAACTCATAGATACAAAGCAACCTACAATGACTAAAAGCACCATTTCAAAATTCATAGTGTGTGCAACTTCTTGTTACACACCTACCATGGTAGAACTAGATAAACCACTGTGGATCAAGTTGGTTGCATTCTTCCTAGGAAGAAAAAGTTCTCTCTGCAATAGATTGCAAATATAAGGACTATATATAATTCCAGTGGTCTTTTGCCAGTGTTGTAGATGAAATCCTATAGATTCAGATTTTTATTAAATAATATATGGTTCCATCTAAGAAACTGACACCAACATATAGCAAACCACTATGCCTTTTACACCTCATTTTTTGTAAATCATCGAAATAAGGGTCACAGAAAATAAAGTTTATGTAAACCAAATGAGGAACAGAAAAGAATATACAACTATATGCCTACAGTCGTGGCATAATCACATGAAAACAACTACCTACTTAAATTTCATGCCCTTTCAAAACATGATACTTTTAAATATCTTCAATTGTCTCAGAAAAAGAAGTATGAACAGTCAGTGTGATTCACTCTGTCAAAAACTTGTCTATGAAGAGAAAGGATGCTAGGCAAAGGGAAGAAGTAGAATCAAAGAAGTTGAAATATAGGAGATATGTTACTTAGAGATCATATAGTGAACTTTCTCTTGTCTATAACATTTCTTAAAAGTGGCTTTCCCTGGGGGAGGAGGGGAACATTAGTGAAAATGTATTATTTGTATAAGGTCATACGCACAAAGTGGTTTAAAGCATACAAAAGTGTTAGTAGATATTACATCACTTAATCCTTTAACAAACCTATGAAATGTTTGTTATTCCCATTTTACAGAAAACAAAGATTTACACACTGGAAAGTACCAGAGCTGGTATTTAACTCAGGTCTTCTTATTTTAGATACTATGTTCTTTCCATCATCATTTGCATAATCTTTCTGTAAGTCTATGTAAAATTTCAAAACAAACTATAATCATAATGCTATTTCATAAAGCTATATTTCATTAAACTCAGACCTGTTAGAACTGAGTCTACTTAAAAATGCTTACAGAATTCCTTTGCTTAAATATATAGCTAATGGGTTGTATATAATTAATGATTCTAAAATATAATTTAGAATCCTTAAATTATTGAGTCATATTAAATGATTTAAAAATGGTGCAATATTACAATGATTAAATTCTGTCAAATACATTTTCCTCCAGATATGGGAAAATATTAAGCTGTCTTCCTAGCCAGCTATTTCACTTAAACCAAAACAGACAGATCAAAAATTACATAATAATCAGGCCAAAATCATTATAGGTTTGCTGAATTAAAAAAATAATATCGGTAACTGACAACTTTCATTTCCAACATTAAAGAAAAAGTAGTAAGATGAAAACACCCTTTGATCAGATATAATCTTATACATTGAATTGTGCCCCACTTCCCACCCCAAGGAAACACCAAACAAGAAGAAATAAGTAATAAATGGTGTTCCAGCTGCAAGGGAAAACCTCACAAGTAAAGAATCTTCTCAGGGATTGCTGTATTTTCTAAAGTCTTATGTATTATTTATTCTGATGCTCCCCTTAAGACTATAGTGTTATAATCCATATCTTGGCTCTATAAGACATATTTATGATTTAGATATCAACATACATAGATTTTGGAATGACCTACTAAATTTATGTTGTTTATCTTTAGATTGAGATTTCTTTTCCTACATTAGAATTATTCACATTTTTTAACTTAAATACCAACTCTACTATGAAATCAACTGTATTTCTAATTTTGTTTCACAAGTAGTATATTGAGAATTGGAGAAAGATAAGAGGAATGGGAATTTCACAATTGGTTTGGGATGTTGTCAGTAGACTTTAATTAAAAAATGTTTATAATCTAAACAGATTCTTACTGGATTCCAAAAGACAGGAATAGCACAGGTGTTGTTATTTAGCTGTGTGATCCTGGATAATTGGGATAAACTTTTCCTTACTCAGTTGTTTCGTCTATAAAATCAAAGAGATTACTAGAGAAACTCTAAAAAGGCTATATTCACCTACATACTAACTCTTTGAGTCATTTGTATACTTTTAGTTCAATACAATACCAATTCATAATACTTAAACAACACATATGTATGTCCTAAGCTTGAATAGTGATTAGTGTTGCCATCTGAGGACAGACAAAAAAAAAGAACTTGTGATGAGGGAAAAAGCCACTGTTTCACTGTCACTCCTGTTATGGTTTTCTGTAGGAAGAATTTATCTCCCCAAAGAAGATCAACAAAATACCCCATGTCAATGGTTAGAACTAGGGGAGATGACCAGTTTTATAGCACTCTCCCCCTACTCAATTATTCTAAAAGTTCAATTATAAGAAATACTTCATAACTATGAGCCAATTCTCTTTTGCTCTCATGTGTAACCCAATCGCAGAGATACGTTAATAAACTTCAAAAGAATGTATTTACTCTGAATTCCATGGCAAATTCTATTTTAATTCTTTGTTTAATACTCATGGTAATCATGATAACAGAGTAACAACATTTCTTCTGGAAGTTATCTTATAATTTTATTATTTGTTTCCCATTTACTTTTCTGAGATACACCATCAGATTGAACTAATACTAGGTTATTTACAAATTCATAACTTTGGTCTCCTTTTGACACTCATAGATGGAGGGTTTTTTAAATAATTGTGCCCCCATGAAACTAAACTGTATAATGATCCTAGCTATTCCTAATGCACAGTCTGACGTTCATCCAAAACATTTTTCAGGACAAATAGAAACAGGTGGTGGTTGCAGGAGATCAGATAATTCATCCTAGAAATTGTTGGGTGTGCAATGGTTCCTCGAGCTGCATGGTGCTGGGACTTCCCAGTGCACCAGGAGGAGAGTAAAAGGCAACACAGAACTTGAAGGAGCAACACACATGGAAGCGGGAGAACTGTTGGTTGTAATGAGAGTTAAGTGAAAAGAGAACCAGGGAGATTACATTTGTTTTGCCAGTGGAGACTTAAAGTGAAGACTTGTAGAAAGTTGTTCTGAAAATTACCTCTTCCTGCATGAAAAGGACTCAAGAGCCAGAGTACTGGGTCTCAGTATATGGACACATAATTGTGAGTTTAGAATCATCAGGAGCTGCGGTCTATTTGAGGGAAATACATAAATCTGTAGGAGAATCACAGGTTTCAACTGAAACAAAATAATGTCATCATGGGGCATTATAATGTTAAAGTCCAGAATAGTTTCAAAACTCAAAATGTAAAGACAACAAATATGGGAGAACATGTGACACTGAATTGCAAGGGTCCTAAAAATCTAACCATAAGGTGGTGTTATTCCATGTCATTGATGAAGACATTTAGACTTAGACCACTCATAGGACTTAGTTATAATCAGTTATCAGTTTAGAGGCAAAGATCCAACTATATAACTGAGATCTCCTAATCTTAATTCACTTAAAAATAAGCTATTCTCTTAATGTCTCAGTTCTAGTTGGAATTTATCTTCTGGCACCAATCCATCCAACTCTGTGTTTTTTACACACTTGGTATTTTTGAACAAATAGATTTAATCGCTGTCATCACTTCTTGAGTATATTCTGGCTTCTTCTTGGCAACTGAACCTCTTCTTGTTAAGGTCTTCTATTACCGCTATTTTGCTATGTACTGGACATTTTTCAAGTCCTATCTTATTTCACCATACTACATGAAACAACAAACCAACCTGGTAGAATATATGGATAGCAAAGTCTGGATTTGTCACAGCTTCCTTAACTCCCTGGGCTCACTCAGGATTTCTTAATTAGATTGATGAGCAGACACATAAGCTGCCCATAGTATTAATATTATATAAATATTACAATCAACAGGTGATTTTAAAGTTATCCAACAAAATTTAACTATAATCATTTGATAAAATATCAGTTTTGATAACTTGAGTGGTTTCTTTCAAGTGAACAAAATATTGAGAATTCTTCTATTTATTAAGCTATTTATGCAAGTTATGTTAAAAAAATAGCAATTTTCCAATAATAGAGTTTGTTTCTCTAGAATAAGACATAGAAAAGGGTAGTGACTTGAGTAAGTTATATGATTTCAAACTTGATAAAACTAATTGATTTAAGATTGGTGTTAACCTGTTCCTTTATATTCAAAATTCTTAAAGAAGTTCTCTTACAATACCACTTGCATTTTTATCATTAGAGACACTTTCTTATGTAGAATTTATCCAACTTTTTACTTCAGTTTAAAACCATTCATCTGGCCATGTCCTCTGTGAGAAAGGAGAATGGGTCTTAATTCTTTCTTTGCAATAAAACTTGAGTTAAAAGGAGATTTTAAATTTAAATAACATTATATTTTTAAATTATAAAATTTTTAAATTTTTATTAATTTTTATTATTTAGTCACTTTAGTATTCTAGACCTTTTCAGCATTTTCATAACACTTTCCTTACTTTCAAATGTGGAATCAAAAATTGTATATACTACTTCACTATTATTTTGTATATAAAAGCTACATTTTTTTCTTAATACTATCTAAAGTATTTCTATATTCTGAGCCAGTCTAAAGAAAAACTACATTCTAACAGGTTAAATCAATGAGACAATTAAAACTTTTAAATAGCAATACAAAGTATCACTCCACTAGTTATGTCAGGACTTTAGGAGTAGTTTAGAATTCAAATAAACAACTAATTATTTGAAAATGACTATGGGACATCAACCCTTTTTCACAAAATCTCATTTTTTATTGCTCTCTCTAAAACCAGAAATAAAAGATCTGCTTAGTTCCCTCCTCACCCTCCTTCCTTATCTATTTCTTCTCAGTTTTGAACATTTTGCTTCAACCTTGACATGGGTTTATAATCTTAACCAGACACTCTCAGTATTTATTACTCTCGGTAAATAAAATGTTATCTTATGTCAGCCAGCGAACACAGAAATAGTTTGTATAACACAATACATTTCGTAAGTAAACTAGTTCTCCAGACTAAGACTGGGATATTTTTAAAGATTTCTATCTTCTATGATATCCTGCTATGCTATAAACAGATGCATTTTAAGTAATAAAAAAGTTGTACTTGTATTTTTCTTTCCTTTCTTTGTGGTAAAGCTTTATATTATTTTTATAAAATAGAAGGCTGATGATGAATAAATGCAATGTGGAGTCTGAAATACACTAAATTACCAATCTGCTGGCAAATCAATTCTGTATGCTCTGGAGTGGAGTAAAGGTTTGAATCTTTTCCTAAAGAAAGGCAATGAGCAAAATGACAGTTGTAGAGAAACATCTTATCACCTCCTTCCCTCTTTTCACAGAAACATAAAAGGGCTCCTCATCCAAATCTTGTGTTCCTTTTCAACGGCATAGGCCTTCAAAGACATATGTTGGTAGGAGGTTTGGAAGAGGATCCAGCACAATCTGTGATTCTGCTGAGGTATAGCAGAAAGCTGGGAGAGACAGACAGA
>RJWJ010049823.1:0-10104 GCA_004363605.1 Indri indri | reverse complement strand
TCTTGTATACTCCTGGATAGGGTTGGAACGCATTCTACTAAGCGAAGTATCCCAAGAATGGAAAAACAAGCACCACATGTACTCACCATCAAATTGGTAGTAACTGAACAACACATAAGTGTACATATAAGAATAACATCTATTGGATGTCAGGTAGGGAGGGAGGGGGAAGGGGGAGGGGCGAGGGGGAGGAGGGGATAGATATATGCATAAACAAAGGGTGCAATGCACACCCTCCAAGAGATGGACACGCTTGGGAGTGGGACTTGGGGGGAAGGGGGGGCAAGGGCAACATACGTAACCTAAACATCTGTACCCCTATAAACAACAAACAATAAAAAAATAAATAAATAAAAAGAACAATACCTGGTACATACTGAGGAGCTATATGTGGTAGCTGCCTTTATTAGTATTACTAATGTTGTCTTAATTGCATAAAAAAAAGTACTGGTTTGATTGATAATTGGAACAGTAATCTGAAACATTTGTTTTCTAAAATGGAAGGGGATAAGGGTAGGAAGGGCCAACTTACATACGTTCATGAATGTGTACAACATGAGAAAGGCCAAAGTTGGGTGCCCACTTGATAGATTCTTCTGCTTTTCTGAGGGATCTGGACAATGAGAAACGAAGGAAGATGGGACAATTATTCCCCACGTCACCTTAACTTTCCTGTTCTCTTGTCATTTCCTTTCTGACACATGGATCATTTACAAGGTTGATGTTGAATACCCAAGTGTTCAGGAGGGCTTCAGGACATCTGTCTGCTATTAATTTCCAATTTAATGCTGTTTTTATTAGAGAGCATATATAACACTTTGTTGATTTCAATTCTCTTACATATATTGAAAATTGTTTCCCAGTGTCTGAGAAGCATACTTTCATGTATTTTTACCAGTTTTCTAGGTTTAACAGTAGAAGTGCATGTCCAGAGCCATTTCTGCAGGGGCCCTGCAGAAGTTTATGATTATAATCTAAATGTGGAGTTAAAAACCATGGTTGAACATCACTAATCAGGAAAATGCAAATTAAAGCCACAATAAAATAATCACTTTACAGCCATTCAAATGACTACTATAAAATTAAAAAAAAAAAATCAAACAAACAGAAAACAAGTGTTGGTGAAAATGTTCAGAAAATGGAACACTTGTGCCCTGTTGGTGGGAATGTGAAATGGTACAGCTGCTGTGGAAAGCAGTGGGGCAGTTCATCAGAAATTAAAAATAGAACTACCATATGATCCAGTAATCCCACTACTGGGCCTATGCCCAATATAATTGAAAGCAGGGTCTCAAGGAGATACTTGTATACCCATGTCCATAGCAGCATTTATTCACAATCACTAAAATAGCAAAGTAAAGTGTTCGTGAATGGATAAATAGATAAATAAAATATGGTATATACATAAAATGGAATATTATTCAGCCTTAAAAAGGAAGAAAATGCTGACATATGAAACAACATTGATGACCCTTGAGGGCCTATTATATTAAGTGAAATATGCCAGTCACACACAGAAAAAATATTACATGACTCCACTTAAATGAGGTAATTAGAGTAGTCAAAGGCATAAAGAGAAAACAGAATGATAACTGCCAGGGACTGTGGGGAGTAGGGATTGGGGAGTTATTGTTTAATGGGTACAGAGTTTCAGTTTTGCAAGATGAAAAGAGTTCTGGAGATAGATAGTGGTGATGGTGGCACAATGATATGAATAGGTTTAGTACCACTGAACTGTACACTTAAGACTGGTCAGAATGGACATTTTATGTTACTTGTATTTTATCACAATAAAATTTGTAAAATTTTTATTTAAAAAATACCCAGTTGACTATTTTTCTTCAGACATATTTGGGACTCAGGACTAGGAAAGGGAGTAAACAGCAAGTAGGGGCCATATATGGATGTACCAGGCTAAGGGACGTCTGTGGAGTAGGCAGACAGACAAAGCTAAGAAGAAGCAAAAAGACAATATAAAAATAAAGGGTCAAAGAAACTGAATTCCATAAGGATCTAGGTATTCCTTACACTGATTTTCTAGGGAGAACAAATGGGAAGTAGAGGCTAGAAATTGGGATACTTGGATTTGAGATTCCGGAGATACGGTTACTGGTTGGACACCAAATGTAAGCATGGCTTCAAGTTAAAGGCTCTATTCTGCCCCACAGTAGAATCGACCACAGGAAACGGCATGGTGCTGTCCCTGTGAGATAGAGCAGGATTCCTGGGACCTTTATGCACTTCTCCATGCACCTGTATCCTTCAGGTTGCTCTCACCAGAGCATCTGGGGTTGTGCCAGCAAAGGCAATCGATGGAGCATGCCCTTCTCTATCTGCCTTCCTCTCACTTTCTCTAAATTCCCTGTATTTGATGAACGACTTTTTGGTGTTTTACTGATGAGTCCAGTCTAAGCCTTACTGCTCAAGAATTACTCCATTATGTCACCTCACTAATTTACCTACAAGTAACTGCAGGTCCTTAGGATTTGAAATAGATAATTAAGGTCCTTGATACTGGCGTAGAGGGAAAGATTAAGCTCTCATTTTCTTTGTGTATGTGTATGTGTGTGTCTGCACACACATGCGTATGTGTGTTTTACACAGAATGAAAAGGATGCAGGATTTTGACAACCAGTGGGTTAAGAGCTTGACAGAATGACAAGGCATCATAAAGACTGCAGGAAGAAAACAGGGAGCATTGCTTTAGCCTCATAAATTTGTGTTTTGGTGTCCTGATTGTATTCTTTATTCACAAGGTGCTGGAAAAGATGCGACACTAACGTTCAATCGTGCGGCCAGGTGCAAGACAACAATGTTTTAAATCAGGGCTATCTGAGGGAAATCTGGTATAATGGCTCATTTTGTACAGGCTTTATTTCTAAAGACAAAGCCAGCCAGTGTCAAAGAGCTCCAAAGGAGAGTGTAGGGGAGGAGGAAGAGACAAAAGGGGGGCCCTCTGCCCTCAGGAGAGTCTTCAAGGAGTACTGGCTACCCCTTTGTCTTAGCTCCTGACAGAATAGGGGGTGGGGCACAGACAGATGGGAGAATGCTGGCTTCTTTTTGTTTTTTTGTTTTTCGTTTTCTGTTTTTGTTTTTTTGTTTTTTCACCTTCCTCGATATACCCCGTTCTCCCTCCCTCTGAGTTTGGGGTTGTGGCAGACAAGTTGTGTGGCGTGTCCTACAGAGCAGTCTGATAGACTGATAGTGGCCTCATGCAATCGACCCATTTGAGTTTCTCTGGTTAATATCTGCGGGTATTCATTGGTGCTAAGCTCAGAATGGGTTAATTGGGCCCCATGGAGGAAATATGCTAGAAACAATGTAAAACTGAAAGGGAAGGAGATTTTAATTAGACAACTTGTATGGTGATGGCTCAGAGGGCTGAAATGGCATCAGAAATTGAACAGAGTAAGTGCAGGTTTTGAAAATTGCTTCCATTTCATAAATGTCTACTATTTCCCTAATAGCTTCATTTCACACTTCAGTCCTTGAGAAAATTATTGCGTGGGATTCAGAAGACATCCCGCATGGATAAATCTACTGCAAAATGCTTGAAATTAAGGCCCTTCAGAGAATGTAGTGTCCAGGCTGTGCAAGGGAAGAGGTTTGTACGTGAGAGCCAGCACGGAGCTCAGTGTGGGGAACAGAGGGAAGGGGAAGTTTTCTTTGTGCATCCAGGGGTCTCCACACTGGGCTTTGTATACCGAGGGGTCTTCTTTGTGCCAGTGTTCTCTTCCTTATTCAGAGAAGCAAAGTGCTGGGGGAGGGGAGTTGTTGGGGGCTGGGGAGATGCTGGCTGGGCCACTTCTCTATTCTAAACCTTCCAGCCAATTCTTTTCTCCAAGCTTGAGAGCCCTAATCATCCATTTTATATTCTATAACTGTTCAGATTTAAATTGCCTCCACTTAAGTTGCCTTAATTTACTGATTTGCTATAGAAAGGTCTAAAGGGATCTATGGTTCATGTGTAGAATAAAAGGTTAACAAAAACTGAGAGTCTCAGGATTCAAACAGTGAATTACATAAAGCTGGGGATGGACAAGATGAATTAAGAGTGTGAAGGGGAGATGGGTCCCAGTAAAGACAGAATGAATAAATCATTAAAGCTTCAGGTAGTTCAACCAAGATTTCTGCAATACTGACAGCCACATCTCCCAAACCCAATATTCCATCACCACTCACAGGCAGGGGTGCATTTCAGACGTGATATCTTCACTATTTGGCAAAACTCGGAGCAGAATGTTTGATATTGGGGGTATTCTCAGAGAAATCTGGTGTGCTGGTCTGTGTCTGTGAGAGCTTTGTTTCTGTGAAAAAACGTGTAGCCCAACAGCTGGGAGGGGGAGTGTGCAGGAGAGAAGGAGGGGCGAGCCATGAGCCCTCCCGTTGAGAGGAGGGGGCTTCCGGCCTTCCACTCTCTTCTTTGATGCCTGGCAAGTTCTTCATTGTGCTTGTGTCTCCTTTAGGGTCACAGCAGAAGCAGGGGTGGGAATGGTAGAGAGATACAGAGGGTTAATGCTCTGCCGACCCTTCTAACCCGCCATCCTTTCCTTTGGGCTGACGGCCATTTATCAGCCATTTTCTGTTCTATTTCTATGAAGACAGCCTTCAGTGGCTCCAAATAATTTGCCTTTCTGCCCATCTGCTCCCCATCCAAATGCAACTGTGGGTGTGGACATTTGGGATGGAATACTGGGGCCTTCGATTCAGGTGTGGAGGAATGGAGAAGTCCTGATCATCTATGGTTTAAGATGTGGAATTAAAAGGCAGATGGAATTCGGCAAGAGGTGAGTTAAGAACTTGATAGAGAGTCAAGGGTGACTTCAAGAACAGCTCAATAAAATAAAGTAAAAATAAAGAAAAGGAAAAAAAGCCATAGCCTTAGGAGGCCCTAATATCAGGAATGTAAATTGTGCTCAATGGCAGCCTTTCGTCCATTTAACTGTTCTAACCCCAGAGCATGAGCCCGAAGGAGCATGCCTAGCTCAGGGCTGGTGCAGGTCGCTGAGGATAGACATGGCCATTCAAGGCGAGGCCACAATAGTTGCAGTTTGGGTTTGCCCTGTGTCATATCTGTGCAGGTTTTTCTTTTTATTGTCCTTTGGATGACAAAATTGATTACAGTCTGCTGGAAAGGATAGCTTTTAAAACATGTGGTATGTTCTTCAATGGAGTAGGGCTTGAATGTTTGAAATTAGGATTCTTGAGTAAAAGCTGATTTCAGGCCCATCAGTAAAAGGCTGTGTTTCTGAGAACAAAGCTCTTCATGAGTCACTTGTGTTCACAGGAGCAGAGGGGGATGGGGGAGCTGTGTCTCTGGGTCCTGAGAGGGTCTTCCGGGAGCATGCGCACTCCTCTTGCTGCAGTGCAGGGACCGGATGGGTTCTTTTCCACTCCTGCGCCAGCGTGGGCATTTGAGGGGCGGGCGGGGGGTGGGGGGCGGGAAGAGGGGAGGAGGTTGTGCACTTGTCTCCCCTCGGTTCTCCCTCCCTCTCGATGACGCCACGATTATTCATAAACCATTTCTCATTTACCGCTGCAGATGTAAACACTTCACTAGAATTGCGCAGCTCTTGCGTGAGCTGTCCAATTGACGTAACCGGCGAGCTGGGATTTGAGACCGGCTATGAGTATCCCAAGTTTAGACGTAAAATAAAATTAAAATACTCTGATCATTTGGGAATTATTATGTGGAATAAAAGGTCAAGTGATGTTTCACAAGGCCTAATTAAAGGTTTGAGAGGGTGTGGATAAATCTGAACAGTGCTCCCTATAGACCCTCCTGCTTAGTTAACCCTCTGATTCCCAGAAGACCTGTCAACCTGGAGACAGGAATAGGGGTTGCTGAGTCACTACAGCACTCTGAGTGTTTACATCGGACCCACTTTAAGGGGAATCTGCAAGTTTCCATTTTTGAAATAAAGGTAGTGAACAACCAAATGGAACAGTTTGGGGTAGAGGGTACAGGCATAAGAGGATGAAACATTTGCCTCTGTTCTAGAAGTTATATCTCTCACATCACAAAATGACTGCGTGATGGGCTAGAGTCTTTCGTATACTGACCGGTGTTGACTATGAAAACGAGATTGGGAAGGTCAAGTGGTACAGGTCTACGGGTTTTGGAAAATGGAAAGTATTGTGTATTCATTATTGCAATTATCATGCATAATAGTTTTACTTCGCCCCCCAAAATATCCCATGCCCTTCATCTGGTCGGCCTTCCATGCCCCCAAACTTCTGGCAACCACTGAGTCTCTATTGTTTTGCCTTTCCCAGAATGTAATATAAATAGAATTATACAGTATGTAGCCTTTTCAGAGTGGCTTCTTTTATTTAACAATATACATTTAGGGTCCCTCCATGTTTTTCTGGGGCTTGACAGCTCATTTATTTTCATCGCTGAATAGTATTCCATTATATGGATGTACCACAGTGTATACATTCACTTAGTGAAGGACATCTTGCTTGCTCACAGCTTTTCCTGCATATGAGTACAGCGTATGTCACAATTCACATGCAGAATATGTGTGTGGACGTGAGTTTTCAAAACAGTCGGTTAAATACCTAGGAGTGTGATTGCTAGCTCATATGGTAATACTATGTTTAGCTTTGTGAGACACTGCCAAATTGTCTTCTGAAGTGGCTGTGCCATTTTGCATTCCCGCCAACAATGAATGAGAGTCACTGTTGCTCTGAATTCTCACCATCAAATGGTATTGTCAGATTTTTGGAATTTAGCCATTGTTATAAGCATAGTGGTATCTTGTTTTAATTTTCACTTCCCCAATAAAAAACGATGTGGAATATCTTTTCATACTCCTATTTCCCATTTGCATATCTTCTTTGATGAGGTGTCAGTTCAATTTTTCTCTTTTTTTAATGACTTACAATAGAACCCTCTTCTCTGCAGTTTTGCTTTCTGCGGTCCAAAAATATTAAATGGAAAAGTCCGGAAATAAACAACCATAAGTTTTAAATTGCACATCATTCTAAGTAGTGTGATGAAATTTTGTGCCATCCCGGATCCAGATTATCCATGCTATCCACACTACCCACCCATTAGTCACTTTGTCTTCTCCATTATCGGATTGACTGTTAACAGTATTTCAGTGCTTGTGCTCAAGTAGACTTTATTTTACTTAATAATCGCCCTAAAGCTCATGAATATTGATACTGGGAATTCAGATATGCCAAAGAGAAGTTTAAAGTGCTTAACGTAAGTAAAAAGGTGATAGTTCTAGACTTAATAAGACAATTGTATGCTGAGGTTGCTGGAATCCGTGGTAAGAACAAATCTTCTATCTGTGAAATTATGAAGGAGAAAGAAATTCAATCATAGTATATATAGGGTTTGGTACCCTCTAAAATTTTAGATAACCACATGTCTTGGAACATATCCCGCATGGATAAGGGAGGAATTCTGTACTTGATTTTTTTCCTTGATTTTTAGGAGATCTTTGCATACTTTACATATAAGTAGTTTGACATGTGTTTTGCAAATATCTTTGCCAGTCTGTGGTTTGACTTTTCATTCTCTTAACAGTGTTTTTCACAAAGTAATTTTGAATTTTCACAAAGTCCAATTTATCATTTTTTTACTTTCATGGAGTGTGCTTTTGACATTGTATTTAAAAACTCATCAGCAAACCGTAAGTTGCTTAGATTTTCTTTTATGAATTATTCTAGAAATTTTATATTGTTGGAATTTACATTTTAGGCAGTCATCCATTTAGAATTAATTTTTCTGTAAGGTGTAAAGTTTGTGTCGAAGTACATATTTTAGCATATGGACATCCAATTGTTCAGCACCATATATTGCAAAAAATCCTATTCTCTCTACACTGGATTGTGTTTGTGCCTTTGTCAAAAAATCAGTTGAATGTGATTGCATGGGTCTCTTTCTGGGCTTTCTATTCTGTTTAATTGATCTAAGTGTATTTTTTCACCAATACCACACTGTCTGGATTACCGTATCTTTATGTTAAATTTTGAATATGGTAGTGTGAGTTATCCAATATTCTTCTCCAGTATTGTCTGGGTTATTTGGGGTCTTTTGTTTTCATAGGAATTTTAGAAGCAGTTGATATCTATAAGAAATATTCTTGAGATTTTGACTGGGATTTTATTCAGTCTATAGGTTGAATTGACAATTGACGTTTTAGCAATACTGAGCCTTAAAAGTCATGAAGGCTTTCAAATAGTTAGATCATACTTGATTCCTTTCATCCAAAATTTGTATTTTTAATCATGGATATCCTTTACATATTTATACCTTAGTACTTCACTTTGGGTGCTATTTTAAATATTATTATTTACTTATTTCAAGTTCCAATAGTTAATTTTTGATTTGTAAGAAAACAATTGTATCCTGTGACCTTGTTATACTTGCTTATTAGTTCCAAGAACACTCTTAAAAACTCTTTGAGAATTTCTACATAGAAAGTCATGTCATCTGTAACTAAAGATATATTTATTCCTTTAATTCTAATGTGTGTACCCTTTATTTCTTTATTTTTATTTATTCTTTATCTCAGAATATTATGGGGATACAAATGTTTTGTCTCCATAAATTGCTTTTGTATGATTTGATTCAAAGTTAAAAGTGTGCCTATCCCCCAGATAGAGTGCACTATACCAGATATGTGTGAATTTACCCATCCCTTCCTCCCCCTCCCACCTGCTTGATTTGTGATGAATGTTATTTCCGTATGTGAACATAAGTGTTGATAGATTAGTTCCAATTTAACGATGAGTACATGTGCTGTTTGTTTTTCCATTCTTGTGGTACTTCACTTAGAAGAATAATGTCCAGTTCCATCCAGGTTAATTCAAGAGGTATTAGTTCACCATTTTTATGGCTGAGTAGTATTCCATGATGTATGTATACCACATTTTATTAATCCACTCATGTATTGATGGGTATCTGGGTTGTTTAGACATCTTCGCAATTGTGAATTGTGCTGCTATAAACATTTGAGTGCAGGTATCTTTTTTATAGAATGTGTTTTACTCTTTTGGGTAAATACCCTGTAGTGGGATTGCTGGATCAGATGGTAGTTCTACTTTTAGTTCTTTGACGTATCTCCATATTCCTTTCCACAGAGGTTGTACTAGTTTGCAGTCCCACCAACAGCAAGTTACTGTTCCTATCTTTCTGCATCCATGCTGGCATTTGTTGTTGTGGGACTTTTTGATGAAAGTCATACTCACTAGAGTTAACTGATACTTCATTATAGTTTTGACTTGCATTTCCCTGATGATTAGGGAAGCATTTTTTCATGTTTATTGGCCATTAGTCTATCTTCTTTTGAAAATTTCTGTTTATATCTTTTCCCCACTTTTTAATGGGGTTGTTTGATTTTTTTCCTGCTGATTTTCTTGATTTCTTCATAGATTCTAGTTATCAGCCCTTTGTCGGATGTATAGCATGCAAATATTTTCTCCCATTCTGTAGGCTGTCTATTTGCTCTAATGCATGGCTGTGCAGAAGCTTTTCAGTTTGACGAGGTCCCATTTATTTGTTTTTATTGTTGCTGCGATTGCTTTTGTGACTTTCTTCATAAATTCTTTTCCTAGGCTGATGTCTATAAGGGTTTTTCCAACATTTTCTTCTAGAATTCTTACAGTCTCTTGCCTTAGGTTTAAATCTTTTATCCATCATGAGTTGATTTTTTTTTATTCCAGGGTATTGTGAGGGTACAAACACTACAGTTACACTTTATGCCTTTGCCTCACCCAAGTGCGGGTTTAAGGAATGCCCTTCCCCCCCTTAGTGCTCCCCGTGTCCTTTAGTTGTTGATTTGCCCCCCCATCCCCCTAATCCCTAGAGAGTATTTCTGCCATGTGATCAACCTAGTGTTGACCAGTTAGAACCAGTTTGATGGCAAGTACAAGTGGAGCCCGTTCTGCTCTTGTGATGCTTCACTTTGGATAATGGGCTTAATTTTAATCCAGGAAAGTGTAAGAGGTGCTAGATCACTGTCGTTTCTTATGATTGAGTAATATTCCATTGTAAATATATACCAAATTTTATTAATGCACTCATGGATTGACGGGCACTTGGGTTGTTTCCACATCCTTGCGATAGTGAATTGTGCTGCCATA
>RJWJ010049822.1:0-10132 GCA_004363605.1 Indri indri | reverse complement strand
ATAAATGTTGGCGTGGATGCGGAGAGATAGGAACACTCATACACTGCTGGTGGGACTGCAAACTAGTGCAACCTCTGTGGAAAGCCATATGGAGATACCTTAAAGAGATGCAAGTAGAATTACCATTTGATCCAGCAATCCCATTACTAGGCATCTACCCCAAAGAACAAAAATCACTCTATGAAAAAGACACCTGCACCCGAATGTTTATAGCAGCACAATTCACAATTGCAAAGGTGTGGAAACAGCCCAAGTATTTCTCATTTTTTTAACACATGCTACCCAATCTATAGATTGGTATATGCTTCCCTGGATCAAATTTTATTTAATGCACCATCAGAGAATTAAACATCTAAAATGAGATCAACATAATGCAGATTTTCTCCTGCAATGTTCCTCCAAATGTGCAACATAGGAAATTTTAATACAGTGGTGTGTGGGACCAGGGGGAGGATATTACTACCAACATTAATCACAGTTGATAACATATCGAAGTCCTGAATGTAGAGAATGTCCAGAGTGAGCAAAAATACTTGTTAAATTGTTTTATAAATTACTATATAAATGTATAAATTGTTATATAAGCCCCTTTATATAACGTTATCCCTGGACTCCTGTCTTTTAAATATGCTTAAATATGCATAAATCTTTAATGTATCCTCTTGGAAGTTTTCTTCAGGAATTGCTTTATTGAATCATTTACTGTCATAGTTCATAGGCTTTTAATTCAAGATGGATAATGATATCCTCTTCTTACATTTAAAAAATTACTAGGTTTTGAATGCTATGGAATCAACAGTACAGAAACTCAATATGAAATCTGCTTTCGATTTGGGGTGTGCGTGTGTGTGTGTGTGTGTGTGTGTGTGTGTGTGTGTGTGTGTATGTGTATAAAATAACTAATAGCTAAATCATATGCTTACCTATTCTTATCTAGAAGGAAAATAATTTCTTTTCCACTTATTTGACATGCTTTAATATCTTTTATTTTCATAGAATTTCACACAAAATAAAAATGTAAGATACAGTATTTCATTTCAAATAACATTATCAGGCCAACTTGTCATCTTTCCAACTAAAAATTAGCCAGCAGAAACAGATGTAAGGTTGTATTAGCTGCACACACTTATAACTCTTGATAATATGATTTATATGACAGTTTATTTTTAGTAGATATACTGTCATTAATTCAATGGGAAGATTTTCATGAAAAAATTATACATAAAACTTTGAAGACAAGAAGAAAGGATGAAAAGAGAAGATGAAGCAAGAACAAAGTGTAAAGAAAAGGAAAGAGAGAAAAGGAAGCTGTAAGACAGTGATATAATTCTAGTTCCTTATATGTAAGGTATAAAAGGAAAAACATTTCATATAATAACTAGTTTTCTAAACAATATTTAAGAAATGCAATGTCTGGGTTTTTAAGACAATTATTCCATGTACTAAAATTACACTCATCGTTATGTGAATATCTGCCTAAGACTGAAAGAGTGGGTTCAAAAGTGTAAGATAAAAATGCAATGTGGAGTGTTTCAGTAAAATCATGAAAGTGGTAATGAATTATGTCTTCCATTGCAAAAGTTCATTCTCAAATGCTTGTTACTCTGGTGTAAAGATGTAGCCTACATTTCATTTTATCAAATAAATGATGCTGAGATATTGCTAATCTGTTGACTAAGGATCTGCTTTAATCCCAGTTCTTGTCAGTTTCACAAGGGTGGGAGTTGGAGGGTGGCATAGGGTGGCCACAGAATAGATAATCTAAAATGCTGTGTGCAAGGACTCAGCCCTACTTTATTTAAGCTAGGCTGACAGCACCGTTCCAGTAAACATTTATGACAGGACTATTGTAATGATGATTTTATTTGATCAACTCTGTATGGTGTAGGTGGTGTAGTCTTGAGGCAATACAGCTTGGTAAACATGTTTTATTATCTGGAAATGTTTTTATACTTTTAAGGTAAAACTAACGATATTTCAAATGAGAAAATTTTCCTAACCTGTACTCAAAAACAAATAAAATATGATCACAAAGATGAGTTTGATCTTGGAGTACTCAAAAGAAATGCTGCTACATAATGAATCATTTTCTTTTTTAGCATAGTTCATACCAGATGTTAAGTTAGCAGGCAGAACTGCAAAGAAATCTAGTTGGGTGGCAACTACATGTTGACAATCTTCATTTTGTAATATATGATTAAATTTAATAATACAGAAATTAAATGACATTTAATCAATGTAGTTGTGGTGATCAGGGATATCTATACATAATAACATTTTCTTAAATTAAATATACCTCCAGTTAAATAAACATACTCATCACATGAAACTCTCATAAAATAAACATTCAGGGTGGGGCATTTATTTGTCAAATATGTATAATAATAAACCGACTTCATTTTTTAAAATTTAAATACATTTGAGTGAACAACTCCTATGAAACCTTCAAATAAAATTTGGTTTTTATATTATTATTTTTGGTTTTTATATATTAATATATATATATATATACCACACACATACACACACACACACACACACACATATTTGTTTTTCGAAGATTTTTCTACACAGAAGAGTAGGATCTCTGTAAGAAGATACACAGACCAAGGCTCTATGTATCCAAAGAAACAAAATAATAATTCAAGATTAAAATATCTGCATCCTTCATAAAAATTCCCTTTAATTGACAAATTGACTTCATTCTTTCTGTTGACAATATTAATGCTTTGTAGGTTTTCTCTTTTACACTCTTCCTTCCGCTGAAAACAGGAAATTGTTATGCAATATTTGCTTTAAGTACAATGTTGAAATGTATTTCTACATTTCTTCCTAATGCTGATATGTACCTTGCCTATTGGAAGGGTATTCTTATGAACGGTTTGCAGCAGGCAACACTATGACCTCTGTCCTCTTGTTTCTCGCTCCATCTCATACACATATCAGGTAAATAATGTATTTGTTAAACATCAGAATGTAAAAGAGGTTGCGGAAAGTGGATCAGAAAAGGCAATACCAGCAGCAGCAAAATGAGCCCAAGTCTGTCTTCTCATATGTGTACTGGCCAGAAAAGCAAACCTTCCTTTCAGTTTCACTTCGGATAGGCATGCTCCCTTTTGAAATAACTACACAAGAAGGGGTAAATTTTAAAGTAACCTCCAAAATTAATGCAGAAAAGTTCACTCAACAGTCTACATTCCTTTTAGGCACAGGATGTTGTAGTAAGAGAAAAATTGAAAACAAAATTCTATTGACCCTAGACTGAGAACAACATACAAAGAGGTTTGTCTGTTTGTCTGTTTGTTTTTGCCTTTTGCTTCGTTAATGATTTTTAAATTTTTACCCTCTCTCTTATATCATAAAGAGGAAAAGAGCACCCACTGGTCTGAGGGGCAGAATCCTTTATTCTAATTTCCCTTTCACCATTATTGAGATGGTTATGCATCTTTATGTTAAAACAACTTTTGGGCAAAGCTATTAACCTTCTCAGTCTTTAGATGTCCCATGTGTAAAGTAAGGCTGAGCAAATATTTTAAGTTTTCTCACTACAGATTATACCAGGTATTTTCTGCTGAGTTGATACAGGTCCATGACAGTATGCCTCAGAATATCCATACGTCTTATGTTTATTTGCAGGAGTCATCTTTAGCGCAACCTAACATGAGCTCAGCAGCTATAAAATACTTTTGCAGAAAACATTCATTCATCTCATTTGGGAATGAGATTTTCTGCAGAGAGACCTATATGTGAAATAGGCTCTTACCCTATTTAAATAGCTTTTAGTGTTTTGAAAACAACAATAAAGAGCTCTAGAGCCCTGTGGATGATTTAGGAAGCTAAACCTAGGAAACGGCTTGTGATAAGCTGTTTTTCATCATTCAATATTGTTGTGTATGCCATTTATTAATAGTAGCGTCTAAGGAAGTAAATGTGCAAAGTGAGGATATTAAACATATCTTACTAATTCTTACCTGTGTGTGTTTTACAATACACCCAGTACTGCAATTTAAGTAATAAATGGATGTAATATACAAATAAATAATTATAGCTATTGGAACCTTCATTGCAAAAGCTTTCTCTTGATTGAGATGTATCATTACATAAATTGAAAAGCTACCATACTAAAAGATTATTTGTTTCAATGTTAGTGTGCTTATTTATTGAAATTTTAATTTATTCACAAATATTGGTCATACTAACTCGCTATTTCTGAGTTCTATGAAGTTCTTTGATAAATAGTAGATGTCTTTAAAAACCAAGTGGTATTAAAGTCCATATTTTCTCATCAACTAATATCCAACATTATTAAGACTAACATCCAAAAGTGATTTCCTGATTTAATGAAATGAGTTCTGTATATTTTTCTTTTATACTTCTTTCAATGACATTTGGACCTGTAAAATTATACCTTCCCAAACAGCAAGCTTTCATAAATGAATTCCTTTACAATGAAATAGTCTCTGCTCAGGTCGTCTTTGTTTTTTGTGTTTTGTACTGTTATTTTTTATAGTTAAAATCAGCATCAACTGTAAGATTTAAGTAACTGCTATTAAATGCTCACAAACTTCAAAAGTTTCAAGGCTCTTCATTTCAAAAAAATTAAAGAATGGTTATGAACATTTGACATTTGATTGAAATTTAAAGAGAACTATTTACTAGTTGAAATGTTCTTAACTCAGGTTTAGTGGGTGGGAAATTTTCTTTATAATAACAACCTATACATTGTCATTAGGGCAAGACTTGCATTAGGGAAATTATTGTAGAGCAATTTTTGACATATTTATTATTTCAAAGGAATATCACTAGCAAGGGCAACATAGCATAACGGCAAGAACACATTAGAAGAAATAAGGCTGTGCTTGTTTTACTCTATGTCTTTACTTACTAATTGCTTTACTTTGAACATATCACCCAAATTTAATAAAGCTTTGATATGTTTCCTAACAAATACAGAATACACTACTTCCTGTACATGTTTTAGGTGATAGTGATTTATAAATCATAGATCAGTGTTTGTACATACTGTATCATTATTTCCACTAATCGGTCTACTTGACTTCATTAAGTTACCCTTCAGGAAATCTTTTAAATTATTGAAAATTAGGAGAGTTATACAAATACATCATTTCATGAAATGATAATATGGCTATTTATGAAATTTGTTGCATATTTTCTTTAATTTTCCATATTTAAAAGCACCTGTAAGTGTGCACATTGCTTGCTTTCAAGTTTTTCTAAAACTTTCATGTACAGGTTAGAAAACTTTGAGGACACCTACTTTTGGTCAATTTTAGATATATAAATGCTCTGTAAGTGGTCAATGAGTACTTCACACTTTTTAAAATGCCTCCTGAGATGCATCCACAAAGTAGGCAACAGTGAACTAAAGTGCCAGAAGGAATTATAATAGTCTTCCTTTTAAGAAGGTTCTAATTGTTTTCAAAGATAGGCAAGGCCTATGATTCCATCAATGGATATTTATTGCATGAATAATAGGGATGGTGAAGCAATTTATCAAGGCCATTTCCTAACAGTAGATTAACGCTGACGTTTTTCTTAATTCAGGCGGCACCTTCTGTGCCCTTACAAATGTGTGTTCATAGCCTTTCACTTGAACATTGTGTAACTCTCTGTATTCCAAACAACTCAATTGGAGAGTGAGCTCAATGAGAACCAGTCTTATTGCTCCATGCTGAGAAGGATCTTATCAAATATTTATAGCTTATTAAATAGGGTTGAAAAGAACAGGAAATTCTTTTCAAATCATTGAAAGAGCAATAGTTTGAGAAGAACAGAAAAGGAAGAAGGGAAGCAATAATCACAGATCACATTTTCTTGAAGAATTAGAGGTGAAGACAGAGGAAAAAATAGAGTCACAGAAGAGGAAAAAAAGCAAGAATAATGCGATTTTGGGGGCAGAGAGACAGAAGATAAAGGTACTTAGAAATGCTCTAAGCAATACTATTCACTCTTAGTTGGAACCTGCCTGTATTTGATATTAATGCCCTATGTTAGCATTCTAAGGTTATGTTCATTTCTTGCACTTATATTTTCTCATATGTTTTAACATTTCTACCAATCCCCCAAACGTTAATTGTTTCTTTCTTTTCTCCATTAAGTCTTTCCTCTAGCGCATATGTTATTATACTATTCTCTGTTCACTAAGAACATTTGACTTTTATCATGAGAAGCTAATTTTATAATGTGAAATATTACGCAGGTAAGTTCTTTATAAATGAATTAGATAAGGGTCAGCAAATACGCATGCTTGCTACTCCTATATCTGGAATACATGACAGGCA
The DNA here is from genome assembly GCA_004363605.1 of Indri indri. Lineage (NCBI taxonomy): Eukaryota > Metazoa > Chordata > Mammalia > Primates > Indriidae > Indri > Indri indri. The sequence goes on along the minus strand of RJWJ010049822.1, from coordinate 3,830 downwards.
TTACTAATTGATCTATATACTTTTTCGTGTTAATCACTGAAGCAGCTAAAACAAAGACCTTTGGTGAGCTGGCCTCAATCAACCAAGCACACAAAGATAAATCTTTTGCCATTCTTGAGATAGCAGTCGTGGTTAAGTTAAGGTCATTTAGTTAACCTGCCACTTCACAAAGAAAAACTTGATTTTCAGTCTAAAAAGACTTCACTCAGAACTCCAGTTATCTTGAAAGTATATTGTTTTATTCACAGGGAGACAATATGGATTTATTAATTTCATTTTCAACAAGTTTATTAGTTGCACTATGCTAGATACGTAATGATTGTTTGATTTATTTAATATGTAGCTAACAGAGTAGAATTCTTGTGTATTATATATTGTGTGGGTACTTTAAAACCCGCAAATCTTTAATTCATAAAGACAGAGAGAGACACACATGCACATCTGAGTGCATGTGTGTGCACACATACATACATGTATACATACAATTAGGCAACCAAGGAAAAACAACCTATCTGTTTTCAAAGTACTAAAATTTTCAGCATTTTTTTCCTAATAAGTGACTAAATCCTAGTCCATGTATTGAACTGTGTGATGGAGAATGACCAAAATAGGCCATTTATTTTGTAATTGTTTCATAGTGTGTAACTACTCAAAAGGCTATAAATGTACTTCTCACTCTTGCTCTTCTGCTCTTCTGTTCATTCCATATTTCCTTGGCTCTCAGCCAGAACTTCAACTCCATTTGGATCATTATATTTAACTGGAAATTTCATTAAATTTAAGTATCACTCTGACATTTGGACTTTGTTGTTCCACATGCCTTGGGGGAGGGGGTAGAGAGAGAGAGAAAGAGCACCTGACAAATAGCTACATATCAAATTCAAAATTCCAAAAGATGGGTTCATTTGTTATAATATATAGATCATATCTAGATGAGTAGTTTAAAACAATGCTTGTGAAATTATTTTGACAGTGTTTTTGTCCTCCTGCCCTCTGTCCAAACTTCTCGGACCCCATATAAATAGTAAATGTAAATGTATAGCAATTATATATGGTCAATGAATGTTAGGCAATTCTACAGTTTCCAAATTTTAGCTTCAGGATTAGGAATTTCTTAGCCACTTATTTGACAACACTTTCCAATTTTATATTTGTATTTATTCATGACAATCTCTAAATTTAATCTCTAACCATCTGTGAGTTTTTATTTCTTTATTCCTAATTTCAGTCTCTGTCTGAATTTATTTTTTTAAAAAATGTCTTGCATGAGCAGTTGCTCTCTGTATTCACTTCATTATTATATCCTAGGACTACATCAAAGCAAACTTTAATAATTCCTCAGTTTGTCACTATATCCGCTTTCTCTTTCTCCTACACATTTAGACAGGGAAACATCCCAACTTTATCTAATCATTAACTAAACTATCTAATCATTAACTATCTAATCATTAACTAAAAATACAAGCAAGAACATTCGTTTGTTTCCCATCATGCCAGCATATAATGATGTCCAATACTAAGAAAATGTAATAATGTATCTTCACCCTATATTAACAAATATACCTCCTATTTCTTTGGGGTATGACTCCTTAACTTTGAACAAGCAATTATTATTTGAACGATCCTTCACAATTTTTCTTGTGCCTTGAAGACACCAATCTGTCCTGTCTGTATGATTTAGAATGTCACACTTCCTTCTCTTCAAAGTTCACATAAATACACTTTCTCCAGACAAGATGCGGAACTGTATTATTAGCCAGGCCAGAAATTTCCAATAGGTGGGTGGGATGAGTGAATTTCATGCTATGCATTCCCCTGGGGATTATGATATTTTGTTCAATATGGATACCTGGCCAAGATGTCCCTCAAATCCATTGGATATGAGAACTTTAATACACAATAAAGCTTAAGCATTATTCATCAAATGACCCTGGCCAGATAAATTGTGTTTAGGCAGAAAGTCTATTGATAACCTCTGCACTAGTTAGTAAATTTATGGAGAGCAGCATATCTTATGCTTTTAGACTCCTTCATACTTGGCATCATATATTTTATTAGAAGGAACTTAAGAAGTCATATAGCAGAAATATTACACAACTAATCAATATACAATCTAGGTCCAGTTAATGTCTAAATGTGCATTTATAAAATAGATATATTTTGATAATTTAAGCATTGTTGAACAATTACTAATTGCCAATATGTAAAGAATTTATATAATATTTGTATATTAGAGGAAAAGATCATTGTTTTGAAATTATTTACTTTAAGATCCTACTTGATATATAATAGCAAATTTTTTTTCAGGAAGAATAAATGGTATAGGAAATACACATGAACAAAAATTGTAAAAATTCAAGTATTGTTTAATTACATATGATACAATTGCATGTGAACATATTCTATAGTACTGTAAAACATCAAAGTCATCAAAGTCAAGCTTACTCTGAATTTGTTTTATATATATAATGTTTTATATGTAATGATACAAAATAAGGAGTGAAATGTAAAAGTAAATCAAAGCATACAATATTATAGCAATATTTTTTAGCATGTAAACATGCCAATATGGGTTCTGATTTAGTCATCTCATAAAACGGCAGCATTAATTCTGTCAGCTTTTGTATAAAAGTTCTTCAAAAAAATTGAGATTTTATAGGAAATCGTGAGGTGGCATCATTCATTTTGAATGATAAATAAAGCAATACCTGGGAAGCGCTAGAAAATTGGCATTATTTCAGTGGGACATAAAGCTATATTTTTCAGTATTTATTATGCAATGATTGTGTCACAACAAAGTTTTTTAAACTGGGCAAAATCTATTTCTAGGTAATTTATTTGGAGCTTTTGTATATATCTGCATGTGTGCGTGTGGTTGGCACCTAGGTAAAGGAAAAAGTTTCTTTAAATTTTAAAGGCAAAAATACATGTATTTGTAGTGACAGAATATTTAAATGTAAACTGTTATTTTAGTGAAAGAAAATTTACATAATTCTAGTCCACACATTTTTCTTCTTTAATGGAAGAATTACATAAATATATATTGGATCATCCAATCACATGATATTAACTGAAGAAAACAATCAAATACTGATTAGCAGATGTATATTTAGACATCCACTATTGAAAATGGCAGTTAATCTGCATATGATTTACCTAAAATAAAATGTAATTTTAAATTCCTGCCACTCAATCTTCACTTAATGCCATTTATTACCAGGCATGACCCCAAACTGATTATAGAACAACATCTTTTGGAAAGAGAAAACAAGAATCAGTAATAAAAGCCGCAGCAAGGAATATCAAGCAAAAATAAAAACAGGGAACTCTTTTCCAGTCTAAAACTGATGTTCTTTTCAGGTCATGAACATCAACAATAAAAACTTTTCATTGCTCACTGTATATTTTGAAATGTTAATTTGGATTTCAAAACTGATTTAAATATTTAAATTCTGCCCAGTTTTCTTTGCTAATTTGCCATAAAGTGTATTCAAATTCTGTTTAATTAAAGTAAATAAAAATTAAAATCGATGAATATAAAATTTCCAAACTCTTTCATCATTTATTTCCAATGCCCATCTCACTATTGCACAACTATAAATAAACTTCCTCAGAAAGTAATTTTAATGATTTAGATGGTCTCTAAATATGTTGGCATTTTCCCACTTGGCATATGCCATTTCTCCACAACACACTGGATTAAGCAATCATTTCCTTTTATGAGCTTTACAATTCTGTCTCAGTGTCTGTCTCCACCTTCCAGGCTAATGATATAAACATTTAAACCATTTTTGAGGCTAAGGGCTTATGTTTACCTTTTCTTTATGTTA
>RJWJ010049821.1:0-10112 GCA_004363605.1 Indri indri | reverse complement strand
CAGCCCTTTCCCCCGCCCTTTTTGAGAGTGAGCCCAAGACGGCAAGCTCTTATTGTTCTTGCTTGGAATTTTCCATTCTGCCACACAGGTTAGGGATGGTGAAGGAAGGCTGGCAAACCTTGCTTCAGTTGCATGCTCCCCTGTGAAAGTGGGAAGTGTAAGGGAGGAAGCCAGTTTAAGGAAAAAGCAAAAAGGGAGGGGCTGTCCCTTTTTTGAAATCTTATCTCAGTTGAAGGGGTGTATTTTGTCATTTTTTTAAATTTAAAAATATTAAGGAGGTAAAAATATTTTAGGTTACAAGGATCATTTTTGTAATGCTTGAGTCCTGGCTATAGATGTGCCCGTCACCCAAATAGTGTTCATAGTACTCATTGGGTTGATTTATTACCCTCCCCCCACGCACTCCTCCCCCATGGTTGTTCTCACTGAGTTTTACTTCCTTCTGTGCACCTGTGTGCTCATCAGTTAGTTCAAATTTAATAGTGAGTACGTGTGGTGTTTGTGTTTCCACCTTGAGATACTTCACTTAGGAGAATGGTCTCCAGTTCCATCCAGATTGTTGCAAAAGGTATAAGTACATCTTTTTTTTTTTTATGACCGAGTAGTGGTCCATGGTGTACATATACCACATTTTGTTAATCCACTGATGAATTGATGAAAACTTGGGGTGGTTCCACATCTTTGCAATTGTGAACTATGCTGCAATAAACATTCAATTGCAGGTATCTATTTGATAAAATGACTTATTTTCCTTTGAGTAAATACCCAGAAGGAGAATTGCTGGATTGAGCGATAGCTCTACTTTTAGTTCTTTGAGGAATCTCTGTACTGTTTTCTTTAGAAGTTGTACTAATTTGCAGTCCCACTAACAGTGTATAAACATTCCATTCTCTCTGCATCCACACAAGTGTCTATTGTTTTGGAATTTTTTAATAAAAGCCGTCTAACTGGGATAAAGTGATATCCCATTGTCATTTTAATTTGCATTTCACTAATGATTGAAGATATTGAGCATTTTTTCATATGTTCCTTGGCCATTTGTCTTTCTTCTTTTGAGAAGCATCTATTCACATCTTTTGCCCACTTTTTAATGAAATTGTTTGTTTCTTGGTGATTTGCTTGAGTTCTTTGTAAATTCTGGTTATTAGCCATTTATCGGATGTGTAGCTTGCAAGTATTGTCTCCTATTCTGTAGATCGCCTGTTTGCTTTGTTGATTGTTCCCTTAGCTGTACAGAAGCTTTCTAGTTTAATCCAATCCCATTTATTAATTTTTGTTGTTGCCATAATTGCCATTGGGGTCTTTTTCATAAATTCCTTGAATAGTTTTTCCTACATTTTCCTCTAGAATTCCTAAGGTTTTATGCCTTAAATCTAAGTCTTTTATCCATCTTGAATTATTTTTTGTGAGTGGAGAGACATAGAAGTCCTGTTTCATTCTTCTGCATGTGGCTATCCAATTTTTCCAGCACTATTTATTAAATAGGGCTTCTTTTCCCCAATGTACATTGTTGTCTGCTTTGTCAAAGATCAGCTACTTGTAGGCACATGGTTTTATGTCTAGGTTCTCTGTTCTGTTCCATTGGTCTACATCTCCATTTTTGTACCAATGCCATGCTGTTTGGGTTACTATGCCTCGTTTTATAGTTTGAAGTCTGGTGATGTGAAGCTTCCAGGTTTGTTCTTTTTACTTAAGATTGCTTTGGCTATTTTGGCTCTTTTCTGGTTCCAAACAAAGCATAGAATTATTTTTTCTAGATCTATGGAGAATGACTTTGGTAACTTGATGGGGATTCCATTCAATTTGTAAATCACTTTGCGTAGTGTGGGCATTTTAACAATGATGATTCTACCTATCCATAAGCATGATATGTTTTTCCATTTGTTTGTATCCTCTGCGATTTCTTTCCTCAGAGTGTCATAGTTTTCCTTGTAGAGATCTTTTAACTCCTTGGTTAAGTATATTGCCAGATACATTACTTTCTTTGTAGCTATTGTTACTGGTATTGAGTCTTTGACTTGACTCTCGGCTTGACTGTTATTAGTATATAGAAATGCTACTGATTTATGTACCTCGATTTTGTATCCTGAGATTTTGCTGAATGTATTTATGAATTCCAGGAGACTCTTGGTGGAATTTTTAGGTTTGTTTGGATACAAGATCATATCATCAGCAAAGAGTGATGGTTTGACCTCCTCTTTCGTGACTTGCTCACCCTTAATATCCTTCTCTTGCCTGATTGCCCTGATTAGGACTTCCAGCACTATGTTGAACAGCAGTGGTGACAGTGGGCATTCTTATCTTGTTCTAGTTCTTAGGGGGAATGTTTTCAGCTTTTCCCATTCAAAATGATGTTGGCTGTGGGTTTGTCATATATGGCTTTTATAATTCTGAGATGTGTTATTTCTATGCCTAGTTTGTTGAGAGTTTTTATCATAGATGGATGCTGGATTTTTGTCAAATACTTTTTGTGTATCTAGTGAGATGATCATATGGTCTTTGTTTTTGCTTTTGTTTACGTGGTGAATCACATTTATTCATTTACATGTGTGGAACCATTCTTGCATCCATGGGATGAAGCCCACTTGGTCATGATGGATTGTTATTATTATTATTTTTGATGTGCTGTTGAATTTTGTTTGCTGGTATTTTATTGAGGACCTTTACATCTACATTCATAAGAGATATTGGTCTGTAGTTTTCTTTTTTTGTTGTTGTTGTATCCTTTGCTGGCTTTGGTATCAATGTGCTACTGGCTTCATAGAATGAATTGGGGAGGATTTCTTCCTTCTCAATTTTATGGCATAATTTCTGTATGATGGGTACCAGATCTTCTTTGTAGGTCTGTTAGAATTCAGCTGTGAATCCATCTAGTCTGGGGCTTGTTTTGTTGGGAGTTTTTAAATTACTGATCATTATTTATCTGCTCAGGAGTTCTATTTCTTCGTGTTTGAGTTTTGGGAGATTGTGTGTTTCTTGGAACTTGTCCATTTCCTCTGTGTTCTCTAGTTTGTGGTGTAGAGATTTACATAGTATTCATGGATGAAGTTTTGTATATTTCTGTGGTATCAGTGGTAATGTCACCTTTTTCATATCTGATTGAGTTTTTTGGGTCCTTTCTCTTCTGTTCTTGATTAATCTAGCAAGAAGTACATCAACTTTATTTATCTTTTCAAAGAACCAATTGTTTCATTAACCCTTTGTATTTTTTTTCCCCAGCTCATTTAGTTCTGCTCTGACTGTCATTATTTCTTTTCTTCTGCTGGCTTTGTGTTTGGTTTGTTCTTCCTTTTATAGTTCCTTGAGGTGTGACTTTAGATTATCAGTTTGTGATATTTCTGTCTTTTCGATGTTGGCATTTAAGACTGTGAATTTTCCCCTGATGAATGCTTTTACTCTGTCCCCAAAATTTTGATAGCTTGTGTCCCCTTTGTTGTTCATCTCAAATAATATTTTGATTCCCATCTAATTTCATTCTTGACCCAATAATCATTCAGAAGCAGGTTGTATAATTTCCATGACTTTGTGTAAGTTTGAGTGTTTTTCTCTTGTGATTGATTTCTAGTTTTATTTTGCTGTGGTCTGAGAAGACACATGGTATGATTTTGATTTTTTTGGATTTGTTGAGCCATGTATTGTGTCTTCGGATATGATCAGTCTTGGAGAATGTCCTGGGTGCTGCTGAGAAAGATATGTATTTTGTAGTTTTGGGGTAGAATGTTTTTTAAATGTCTGTTAGGTACATTTGTTTTAGAATTTGGTTTAAGTCCATTATTTCTTTATTTATTTTCTTCTTAGATGATGATATTATCTACAGTGAGGTATTGAAGTCACCAGCAATTATGATAGTGCTATTTATTTCTTTGCTTAGTTCTAGTAAGATTTGCTTTATCTATCTGGGAGCAAATATTGTGAACACATATATGTTTATGATTGTTATGTCTTCTTGTTGGATAGCTCCCTGTACCATTACATAATGACCCTCCTTGTCTTTCTTTACCTTTGTTGGCTTAAAGTCAATTTCATCTCATATGACAATGGCTATACCTGCTCTCTTTTGATTTCCATTTGTGTGGAATTTTTTCCCATCCTTTCATGATTAGTTTGTGTGTGTCCTTGTAGTTTAGATATGTTTCTTGGGCAGCAGATATTTGGGTTATGTTTTTTCTTTATACATTCAACTAGCCTATGTCTTTTAAGAGGAGCATTGAGTCCATTCACGTTGATTGATAGCATTGATATGTGGAATGTTGATCTGTTCATCCTGTTAGATAGTCCCTTATTACTTTGTTTTACCCCTTGTTCTATTGTTTTATAGGAGTTGTGAGGTTTTTTGGGGGGGAAGTAGGTGAATTTATGCTGTTGGGTATCTGTTATGCTGATTTATGTGTAGTGAGTGCTGTTCTGAATATTTTGTGCAGAGCAGGTCTGGTCATGACATATTCCCTCAGTGTTTGCTTGTCTGGAAAGGATCTAATTTCTCTGACTGTTGTGAAATTAGTTTTTCAGGATAGAAAATTCTACACTGGCAGCTTTTCAGTTTAAGTCAATTGAAGATGGGGCCTCAATCCCATCTGGCTTGTAAGGTTTCTGCTGAGAAGTCTGCAGTTGGCCTTTGTAGGTTATATGTTGTTTTTGTCTTGCTGCTTGAAGAATTTTCTCCTTCATTTTCACTTTGACCACTTCAATTACTGTATGTCTTGGAGACGACCTATTTGCTATGAACCTTCCCAGTGTTCGATGTCCATCTTTTACATGTATTTCTGAATTTCTGGTGATGTCTGGGAAATTTTCCTCAATAATTTCCTCAAATAGATTTCCCATGCTTTTAGCTCTTTCTTCTTCACTCTCAGGGATACCTCTAATTCAAATATTAGTACACTTCACATAGTCCCATCTCTCTCTCAGTGATTACTTGGACTTTTTTATACTATTCTCTGCTTCTTTGAATGGGTTATCTCAAGAGCCTTGTTTTCAAGCTCTGAGATTCTTTCTTCTCCTTGGTTTAGGTTGTTGTTAAAGCTGTAAACTGCATTGTGGAATTCCCCAAATGACTCTTTCATTTCTTTAAGTTCTATTATATACTTTCTTATGTTGCCTAGCTCTCTAGTGTCTTTTTTCATTTTTTTCATTTGAAATATTTTTTCGGCTTCTTTTTGTTGGTTTTCAACTTTCTCTTCAATTCCAATCATCATCTTGTTTACCATGCAAATAAGAATTTCATTTCTGTCATGGTGGCAATTTTCTTGTGGGTGGAGTCCACTACTGTAGCTCCATTATGTTCTCTTGGGGGTGTCAAACTATTTTGTTTTTTCATGTTGCCAATGTTCTTTTGTTGGTTTCTTCTTATCTGTCTTCTCTTCTCTTGGCTGTGGGTAAATAGGTATGCAGGGCACCTGTTCTCCTTTACTATGGACTATCTCAAACCTAGTCCAGGAGTGATGGTTGTTCAGGGCTGGAGGCTCCTGAGTGAAGTGTTGGCCCTCAGAGAGGTTCTGCTGGCCCAGCAGTAGTGGTAGGGACTCAGTTGTGGGGTCTTGGAGTCCAGACATAACTCTAGAGTCTCAGGAGTGCAGTCGCATGCTCCATAGGGGCCCTCGAGTTGCTACGGGGGAAGAGCCTCATAATCAGGCATGGTGAGAGCTTCACATCTGGCTATGGGGATTTCAGAGGAAGAGCCCCCCATATGGGGGGCTATTACACCAACATGGGGACTGCTGATGACCAGTCATGCAGGCAGGGATTTCTCTCAGTAGCCCAGCTTCCACATAGGTGGGTTGGAGCTACTGATTGGCCAAGGTTCCCCCCACATCTAGGATCCACTGAGGCAGTTGCCTGAGGCTTTCCAAGTGATGCCTATGGCATCTGAGGCTCCTCCTCTCTTTGGCTCCCACACTGGGTAGGAGGCATGCTCAACTCCTAGTCACAAGGTGCAACACAAGGTAGTGCCTGTTCACTCTCAGGCCTAGCAGGGGTCACACTAAGGTTACTGCTGGATGTCTGGGTCCCAAGTGGATGTGGCTCTGTGCCCCAGAGTGATCAGGATGTTCTCAGTTGCAGAAGCCTGGTATTGGCAAGCACCAGATCTCTGCTGCCCTTGCTGTTGAGTGGAATGCATCTGCACAGACTCTGAGCAGCTGCCTGATCAGCCTAGAGGTCTACAATGGAAGAGAGAGGGACCCCTCACAGAGCAAGCTGCCTGTAACTTTTGTTTCTCTCCTAATAAATAGTGTCCCTTTGGGTTGCCTCTATCTGGCTGTCTTCATCTCTTCCCAGCAGTATGAACTGTATTGCACCCCCACCCCCCAGCTTAATCTCTGAGATGGTAGGTGGTACTTGCAAGTAAGAATCCGCCTTACCCTGTTTCATTGAGGAGGTAGATGCTGTGATGAACTATAGAATTGTTTTGCCTGTCAGTGGTTGATGCTTGCATGAAAAAGCCAACAGCAGAGCTGGGTGGAGGAGTGAGGCAGAACATGGTTAAGTTACTTGAGCCCTCCAGGTTTGGAGGGCTGTTCATGGGGGAGGGCCTAAATGCTTGGTTGCTATGGTGCCAGGCTGGGATCTTTCCTGCTGGAGGACCAGCCCTAATCCAATAGCACAGCTTTCCTATGAGGAGTGGGTGCTCTTCCAGATCACCATATCTCAGAACCACACAATATTCTCCCATAAGTTCTGTTCACTTGGGCTCTCTCACCATCTGAGTCCAACTCTCAAACCTCTTCCTGGCCTGTGTATCTGACCTACTGGAGTGCGTCTCAGTGAAATGCTGGCAGTCAGGGAGCTCCTAATTGGGCACCCTGGATCCAATGTAGATCTATCAGGAAAAAGGCATGGGCCCCACTCCCTATGGAGACCTCAGCCTGGAGTACATACCCACTGGAGAGAGGTGGCCACTTGCCAAATTCTCAGCTCAAACTGCTCTCCCAGTTGCTATGGTTGGAAGAGGGGTTGCAGTTCCCAGTCAGTCGAGTGCCTGAATGTGCCACACTTGTTTTCTATGTCCCAGGGCTGGGCTCTTCCTCGTTGGAGGACCCACCCTAATCCAACAGTGCAGTTTTCTGGTGGGGGCTGGATGGACACTCCCAGATCACCTCATCTCAAAACCCCACAGTATTCTCCCATCAGTTCTGTCCATGTGGGTTTCTCACCACCTGAGTCCAGCTCCCAGACCTTCCCCCTATATCCCCCAGCATCCCACTCAAGTCTGGGGGGCACAGGGTTTGGCTTCTTTGTCTGACCTTCTGGAGTGCAACTCTGTGAGATAGCAGCAGGCAGGGAGCTCCCACATTGCACACCCTGGGTACAATGCAGTTCTCCAAGGGAAAAACCATGGGTTTCATTCTCTGTGGAAACCTCAGCCTATAGCAAATGCCCACTTGGGAGAGGCAGCACCTTGCCAAATTCTCGGCTCAAACTGTTTTCCGGGTTGCAGTGAATGGGAGGTGGCAGAGAAGGAAAAGCATCTGAATGGAAGAAAGTCAGCTCTCCACCCTCTTGGGTCACTCTCCTTGGAGGGAAAGCTTGCACAGAATGCTCAAGCTCTGGGATGATGTGAGTTCTCCCCCTATTCCATGTTTGCCACTATGCCTGGGCTCAATGGGGGTGGAAAAGCCTCCAAGAAACTTGGTAGCCCACTGGCCACTGAAGGCATGAGGGAGGGAGAGGGGGATCCCCCCTTGCCCCTTCACTGGGCTCTGAGCTTCTCTGTCTTTCATCCTTGCTGATATATTTTTTCCTTTATCGTTTTCTCTGCTCTGCCATTTTCCTCCATGATGTCCCTGGCAGGCTCCAGCACCTCTCTCTATGATCTATACCTAAGCTGTGTCTCCTCTCCTCTCCCCTTCATCTGAAATCCAACCTTCTCTCCAGGATGGTCTGTCTCTAGTCAGCCACCTTCCTGCTTCTCTTTCATTTCTTTTTTAAAACCAAATACTCAGTATATGTCCTGGTGTGGTGTGGCCTTTATAAAGCTCAGTAAACTTAAAATTCTGTGCCATTACCTATTGTATGCCACAGACAAGAAAGACTTTGTAAGACAGCTGAAAGGGGAGGTCATTTTACACCATGTTTGGGATTGTTTTGTCAAAGTTGAAGGACTAAAGGTAGATCTTAGGTAGTTGATGTCAAACATAAACACAGCTGGACATTAAAGAGGTGAAAGATGATTTTATTCAGTAACTACTGGCAATAGGAGAAAGCGAAGCTCTATTGTGATTTGTGCAGAGGGTGATTTGGGCATTTTAAAGGGAGAAAGAGAAGGAGGGGAGTACAAGTGCTCAGCAGAGTCTGAGAAATTAAGTACAAATTTTTGTTGGTCAGTGTAAATATGATTAGGCCAGCTTTGTTTGTTAGCTGGCAGTTATCTAAGGATTCTATTTTCCCACAGAGAAAGGGAGGCAGTTTTTATGCTTCTTGATGATTACATTTCAAAGGAGTGGTTCTCAGGTCCTTGAGAGAGGGCTTCTGAGTTGTAAGAGATACATATTTATAATCATAGAAACCTTTTATTAAATACTCCAACAAAGGGAGCTCAGGGGTCTATCATAAGTTGTGTGTTTGCCAGAACAAGTTCAACTTTCTCAGGCAGGCACTTTAGGAATGGCTGAGGTCATTCTAGACGCAGGGCCCTATGTTTGTAGAAGCTCTGCTAGAGTTTGGTCAAGTCTCAGCAAAGGAGTTTGAATGGAGTTGCCATGTGCCTGCAGTTCCGCATGCGTATATGTATTTTGTAGTTTGTTATATGAACCATTTCATCTTTATTGATTTCATTGCTTTAGAAGTTAAACATTCTGATTTTAATTCTATTATGGTTATTTATATTTTCCAAGAATCTCTAACTGTCAAAACAAAGTATAAATTTTTTGTTTACTCCTTTCTTTATAAAAATAGAGAATTTAGTACTTTTACTTTTATTTCATCTTCCTTTCTCTTTTCCAGTCTTTGCTGTATAATCTCGTGTTTAAGACCTAATTTACATTACAAAATTGTGTTTTGTACATTGTGTATCTTCTCTTTCAGTAATTTTTTAACGTTCCATCTAGTGTTCCAGACCATATTTTTAAAAATGTAGACTTAGTCCTATATTTAAAACCATTAGTTGTTTTATACCCCTACTTCAAACTTGCACTTTGATTCACCTCTTACTTGGTTACAAAGGGGCTTAAAATGTTTTTTGTTTATTTTCCTTTTTTAATTTACCTTTACATTTTTCCCAAGGGGGACATTGTATTGCCTATTTTCTGAGCCCATGGATATCTGAAGCTGTGTTTTCTTTTGTTCCCACAGGAACTTCAACTTGGCTGGTGATCAATTCTTGGGTGTCACCTTTTTCTCTTCTCTGTAGACCATGCTCTCTTTTCTTCTGATAGATGAGAAATATGCGGCCAACCTGATATTTGTACTTTTATATGAAATTCTTTTTCCCTCACCTATATGTTGGTAGGACTTTTATACTATCCTTATAATGTTATCTATTGCTGCCCAAATGGTGCCTATGCATAGATCTCTTTTTAGTGATTATATATGGGCTGCAGTGAACAATCTATGTATGTGCTGCTTTTTTTCCTCCCTGAGGAAAGGATTCTTCAGTTATTTTTTTTCAGTAATAACTTTTATTCTTACTTCTTTCTCAGTAACAACTAATACTAAGTGAGCTTTATTTCTGGCTTCCATTTTCCATCTATCTTTTTCATACTTCAGGAAAGCATTCAAGTTAAACTCTGTATTACAGATTTTCTAACTGGGGAGATGGACAATGAAAAGATAAGCAAGTAACTATGTAATACAAACAATCAGTAGAGTTAAAAGGCAACCTTCAGAATGGGAGGAAATATTTGCAAACTATGGATCTGACAAGAGCTTAATATCCAGAATACATAAAGAACTCAAAAAATCCAATAGCAAAAAAGAAAAATCTTATTTAAAAATAAGCAAAAAACTCTGTAATACAGAGTTTAACTTGAATGCTTTCCTGAAGTATGAAAAAGATAGATGGAAAATGGAAGCCAGAAATAAAGCTCACTTAGACATTTCTCAAAAGAAGACATACAAATGACCAACATATAAATGGATAAATGCTCAACATCACTAATCATCAGAGAAATGCAAAT